>OY740772.1:78682843-78920786 GCA_963513935.1 Aphrophora alni
AAACAGAATTAAAATATATAAATTTTTACCACGTTTTTATTAGTTCGGTTTCCGTCATATATCTGTCTGTCAGTCTGTCCGGGTGGAATTTTGCAATTGAGTTTAAACTAACTTCCCGATAAGCTATAGACCTGAAATTTTGAGCATAGGTCAGAATTGGATGATAATACAATATTCAGTGTTTCTTGTCTCTACATTTGTTTTAAACAATAGTTAAAACACCTTGCAATGAAGATGCAATGACGGAGATGGGAAGAATGCACCAAATACGACCTTCTACACATAAGTTTGTGATACATTTACAATTTGTAATGGAGAAGGATCTGACATTGTATTGTTTTAATTCATGTACATGAATATAATAAAATAATTTTTGTTTACTTCTCTAGTTTGAGTTGGCTAAGATATATCTGATAGAAAAAGATGAAAGAGAGGGATCTAACCCAAAGACTAAATGGAATAAAATGTAGATTCAGCAAGAATTGCCACACCTGTACTCACTATAAGTGAGCCCTCAAGGATATATTTCAAAAAATAATTAATACAAAAGTATATATAACTAACTACTTATCCCTCCTCACATCTGTGACTTGGCAACTGATGCTTCGTAATTCAAAATCATATGTAAAAAATTAACAAAAATCTCCTTGAGTTAATATAAAATTAAATGTAGTACATTGTTATTTTAAAATATGGTGGTTTTGATTTTAGATTTTTTATAATAGCTGAATTTTTAGAAAGAAGATTCTACAAAATCATTGGTGAAAGTTAAAAGATAGCTACAATAGATTTTAACTTCACTAATTTATCCTCAGGTTTTGTAAGGTAGCCACAACTATTTTTGAGAGAAATTATGGATGAGATTTTAGTGTAAAAATAACAACTGAAATTATTTCCTACCTCATATATTCTCCTGTGAGTATGTTGTAATTAGTGTTAAAAACTCTGATCTATTTTATTTCAATGTGATGAAAGCAAAATATGGTGAAAAAAATATAATTCTTTTAAAAGGACAAAGACTCATTCATCTATGTAGACAAGATTGAAGACTTTTACCACAATATGGGACATATGATTTTAGAATGTTGCTATGTTTGACTTTCATGAGGATAATATGTACAGATTTCTTTAGGAAACAAGAAAAACCAAAGATGAATATGGTGAGATTATGAAGGAGAAAGTAGGTTTAAGATAAACAAGGAATGTCATTGATAGAAGAATATAAAATTGGTGAATAAGAAGTGTGTGGTTTATTTCAATATAACCTTTCAGGATTACAAGGATTGAAAGATGAAACAAAAAAGTTAATAACACGTTACAAGATTATACTATATTTATAAAGAAGAAGACCCTATTACCTAAAGATAATGGTTGGTGTGTAACAGAGAATGGGATAAGCACATTATCTTTTTGACATAATAGCATATCTGGCAAATAGAATGTAAAAATAGTGTCTAATAAATTATATAGTGAAATTATAAGCTATTTAGTTAAAATAGGCTATGGAAAACACTATTGCATTCCTACTTTTAAAGAAATCAATTTTGTCACATGTCATTTTTAACAAAACAGAGATAAAAATATTTTGTAGAAACCCATTTTGTGAATTGAATTTTTATGCCACAATAGATTTTAGAAATAATTTTGAAATCGGAAAATTTTGGAAATTAATTTTTGTGAATTTCTTTGGAAAAACTAGTTGTTAGTAAAGAATGGTGAACCAAGGATTGGAATTTATAATTATATACTCCTATCTAGTGTGTTTCATCTTGCCAAGTTTAAAATGGGTCAGTGACACTCATTAGGCAAGTACATTTTTTCAGAACCTATAACAGCCATCTCAGAAAGTTCTCCGGTCAAATTTTGGTATTTCTAGAAAGAAAATAAGGGTGAAAATTACAACAATAAAAGTGTTTTTTTTCCATTGTTTTTTATCATTCTTTTTTTAATGTAAACTGAACTATTATCCAAACAGCTGTACAGATTTTAATTTGCAATGACTCATTTTATTATTTAATGCCATCACATATGATTTTTGTATAGACATATGCTATTTTCTTCAAAAAACTACTTATGTACTCTAAGTACTCCTTAGCAGTAGTTTTAAAGATAGTGGAACTCTGAAATATGTCAAATAGGAATAATATAGCTGCAAGGCTAGGAATGTCTAAATTGGCTGAGGTTATCTTCATAACCTAACTGTAATATATCTACATTCCAACTATTTTTTAATGGAAATAGATTTTTTTTTTTTTTATATTTTGGGATTATTTTTGGATCTTTGTTGGGCCAATAATAGTTATATTTGAAAATTAACAATTTTGTTTTTCAAGACATATTAAACATTTTGTATTGTATGTGTAGATTCCAAAATATTTGATATGTGGATATCAAAATCTCAACAATTATTTATTCAATGGCACAATTTGTACTGACTATTGCATTATAAAAAGAAACATGTTTATACCGACATTAAACAAAATAAGTCCAATATTTGAAGGAAATGGATTTTGAATAAATTGTTTTTTATTTGTGATTTACGTAAGTGGTTGTTAATGTCATGTACAAATCAACATCATTCAAATTGCTACTTAAAACAGCTTAGATTTGGAGTATCGGATTTAACAGGCTTTTTACTTCAGAATGTTCTGATCCAGCAGATTTGAATGCTATTTTATTATTTCAATATAATATAAATTGATATTATAATTATTTAGTTGAATCACTTGATTACTTGAATAATAATTTAGCTTGTTATGACAAAATATGATATCAGATTTTGAATTTGCCTTCATTTCGAATGCTCCAATAGTCTCCAAACTCTACATAATGAAAGGGGGCTAAATGTATGGCTGCTAACATTTCAATAAAATTCTCTCCCTAAAAATACATTCGATAATCTCACTTAGACACTGATTTTAATGATCTTTGTATAAACTATAAAACCACAAAGCAACGAAACATTACAACATGCAGCATGCAGCCCAAACAATACCTTATAGTCCTTGGTTTGAGCCTGCACCCAGTTGAGTAGTCTCTCTTTGATGGTAGATGCACTGCGCACCAGCTTAGGGTCGGTGAATTTAAACAATGGGGCACTTCCGCTGCTACAAGCAATAAAGCCCCAGGTTATCCCCGCTGGCATGCCTTTATAATTTATCTTTTACTTATAGTCCAGGGAATATTTAATGAAAAAGGATTTATATAGATTATAATGAAATGATCTACCTTTGAAATTTTCTTAAAACACTACAAATTTTTCAGTGGTATCCACCAAATTCAGACAAGTGTATAGAAGGTTTAACAAACACAAAACTGAACATGAACAAAAAACAAAATAAGTGCATGTAGAAGATTGTCCAGAAGAAAATGGCAATAATTTTTGTATATGTCCAGAAGAGCATTATGAACATACCCAAAAAGCCAGTAAAGATGAAGCTTAAAATACATTTTTAAATTCTGTCTGTACATATTTGTTTTCTCTTAAAATTGAAATTATTCAGGATAGGAAATATTGAATAAAATTTGGTACATATGTTTAATTTGTGGATATTGAGATAATATTAAGAATTACAACTAAACTTAATAAATTTTATTCGTAACTGTCTTAAAATGGCAGCCGTTTAAAATTCTTGATTGAGTTAAATTTAATAAGAGGTCATATTATTTGCCCTTTATTTAAATCCATAGTTTAATTTTTTTTTTAATTGTGCATCAAATTAAAATAGATAATGACAAAAAACAGTTTCTTGGTACATTACTAAGATGTAAAATTAATTCTGATAATGTGTACACAAGGCAAACCCAATCATTTGACTCCCAAATTGTCTTCTGTTTTCTTCTTTATGTTGCCTTTAATAGTGTGGTACATACTTTATAAAAATATAATTTTATCTTATTATGGCCACCCCAAAAGAATAATTTTTGTATGGTTATCCTTTGCCCTGGTATATATATTTTAAAACATTGTATTTATTTTAAAATATGACAAAATTATGCTGTTGAAAATTTTGTTTTTTAAATAATCAACATCAACAACTTTAATGTTCATAATTTTGAAATGGACAATTTTAATTTTTTTTATAAACTTAAATTTTAATATATCATAACTTGAACATCTGTACTAAATTTGGACAATATATCTTAACTTTTTTTCTTAATAGTTAAAATTGTAAGGGCAAAGACAGACAGAAGTTGAACAAAGCATCTTAAAGCTAATGATTATTGAATATATTCTTATTATTTAGACCTCTGTACATGACTAAAAAATTGCTTCTTTCTCCTAGACTGTGAGTGAAGGTTAATATATACATGTTTTGTTTTATGTTTGTTATACAACATCCTTCTGTAAATGATAACACCATTGACGTGTCAGATAAAGACAATGATTGTAAAGGTAAAATATGAAACAAAAATATGTTGTAAAGTTAAAAGGCTTTATCAGGAAAAAGATTTGAAATTTGGCTATTTTAGAGATTTTCATGTGCTCTTCAGATTCTTGACATTTTGTAGCTTTTCCACTTGACCAAATTTTAAAAATGTTACAAATAATAACTTTCCAATCTTTTATCAGAAATATAAATATTGACCACTATCTTCCCTTAACATTCCATTTCGTTAGTTATAAGAAGAAAAATTAACCCGGTATGCTGGCATTGAAATTTGTATATCTATAAATAGTTTTAGCAAGTTTAACAATTCACCAAATTTAATCAAAATCTTTTGGGTCAATTTCCAAAACTTCCAGGACATTTTCAGGATTCTTTTTTATTTTCTGACCAAAAGCTCTCGACTTGGAGTTTTTGAGGAAATGGTAAACAATATGTTGTTTGTGTCTTAAGTTTCAAAATGTAATTGAAATTGTCAAAGTTAATGTTTGAGAAAATTTAATATTTTGGTATATATATGTAGGTGCTCTCAATTTTCTACTTATGATTTTAAAACATACGCAGAACCACTCATCCCAACTCTAAAACATAAAAATTATATAAAAATCATTTTATATAATTAAGCAACTAGGGAGTGTACAGACAGTGTTTTCATTAATTTAAAGATATTTCTGTCAAAATCAAAAATTCATTTTTTTTTTTTTTTTTTTTTTTTTTTTAACGAAATAATTTTCTCTTTACATGATATAAAATAAAAGCTATATTCTAAGTGAAATAGATACGAAACGCCTATTAAATATTTTCAAGACTTTTTTACTAAACTAAAATCATTTTAATTTATTGTTATAGGCAATAAAGAGAATTGACAAGTTAATTGGTTTTAGAGAAAAATTGCTTCTAACTGTGAAAAATATGGTATTACAAGTAGCGCAACTAAAAGTCATATATTTACAATCTGAAAAGAACACATAAAAATATAAAAGTGCCAAAATCCCTGACTTCTGTCCAGATTAACCTGCATATTATTCCCTGGTCTATTGTTTATTTTGCAATGTAAAATTAAGCTTTAGCAAGTTTTAGTTTTTTTAATAATAGTATGGTACTCATATAGATGTTAATGAACTAAGTATACTAGGAAAAACATGTTTAATATCATGCTCTTATAATATTTATATGTAGTCACAATTAACAAATAATATGTTTTAATGCTCAGATAATTATGAATCCAGTTTATGAAGGCAGTGGCGCAGCAACTTGAAATGGGTGTTGAAAGAACATAATGCTTATTCATCCTAAGCATAGATTTTTAAAGTCATTGTCTAAAAATTGGATCTACCTTGCTCAAGTAAAACTGCAAAAACCCATTATAAAATAAATTAATGGATTTTTTTGATTAATTTTAATTTTATAGTTAGTGCAAATGATTAGTCACGTGTAGATCATAAGTTTTATACAAATATGAAAATCTGCTGACATACTACTGTATACTGTAGTGTGAGCACAGACAAACGAATTTGTCAGCAAAATCATTTGTTTTAACCTAATTTAATTGATTTATAATTTATTTGGACATTTTTCATTATTTGTGTCTATAAAACTAACATACAACATCTCAAGAGTGTGAATCAACTTATTGTTAACAAGCTAAAGACTAAAGCTAGACCAGACCAGGTAATAAACTAAAACTATATATAAATGTAATACACACACATAATTTGTTCATTGGTGGTTTTCTGATCATGTTTGTATACAGTCTTTGTTGTTTTGGCTGCTCAGGTCTAGCTGTAGTTCTGAGTTCCTTTCTTAGGTTACCAGTTTTAGTTTCTATAAGCCCTATTCTATGTTGGAATTTTTATGTCAAATTAACTGTTAAATTAATAAGTTATATTAAAATAGGTTTGTCACTTTATGGAAAGGTGATACACACTTGTGGCAGTTCTACAGCTCTACAGCATAATATAATTTATAAAATAACTCATTAATTATACATACTCAGTTCTTTCACTCATACACAATATTTAGATTCATGGCTACATTGTATAGAATGAATAATAGTATAATATTGATAGTTGGACCTCGAGAGGAGACATGCTAGTCTAGCTTGGCTCACGCATTTAGTACACATACAAAACCCACTTCTTCTTATTCCGCCCCAAGTATACCACTTGTATCTATAAATTACTAAGAGGGAAATTTTGTATGTAGTTATTTTTCAGATATTCTTCAAGCGCTTGCTTCTTGCCTCTCTGAGCTCGAAAGCCATGCCAGAGTGGCATAAAGACACATTAGCCAGTGAGGGAGACAACTGTCGATGGTAAGCCTAAATCGGAAAGTCCACTGGGGAATGGGTAAATTTGTGTCAGAAGTGTGATTATTTTCTTTTATCTTTGAAGATCCAAAGTTGTCTTTGGAAGACATTTATATATACAGTGGAACTCGCGAATAACGAACTCGGTTGTAACAAGCAAAATTCCGGTATTTGTTTGGTTTTCTATTTCATTAATGATAAATGAACTTGGTTTTAGTGAAGTATCCACATATCATAAACTTGATTATTGCGAGCATTTTCAAGGTTTTATATACAGTACTGTAATTTAATAAAGTTAAATCCAAATATTCCCAAACGCATGAGAAATTCCATTTCTTGATTTATGAAATACAGGAAGTTGTACATTTACAGTAAATTTTACCTGACCTATCCCCAGAGCTACATTCAATAGGCCTGGTCATAATTTTTGCAATGAAAGTTTTAGTCCATGAAAGTTTTACAATAGTAGTTAACTAGCAAACTGTACAGTACAGTAGTTGTGTTCAGAAATGTGTTTAAATTTAGTGTTTCTTGTTTAAAAAAACTACAGTGTAAAATGTACAATTAACTCCGGATTTTTAATGACACATGTCGGGCGTCAAAAGGAAGCAGCTGTCAGTGACTGATAAAATAAAAATTATTCAGGAACTAGAACGAGGCCTATCAAATTCAGACGTTTCCAAAAACATGGCCTATCTTCTTCCACTGTATCAACAATATGGAAGAATCGGGATAAACTTACGAGTGCTTTTGAAAAGAATCCAAAGAAACTCCGGCTATGTGAAAAAGACGACTTAGACATTGCCCTCTTATCGTGGTTTAAAGTTAAAAGAAGTGAAAATATACATATCAGTGGCCCAGTTTTAAAAATGCAGGCTGAAAAATTTGCTGTAAATCTCGGTTACCCAGATTTTGTTTGTAGCAACGGATGGTTAGACCGTTTTAAAAACAGACACGATATTGTTTTTTTCAAAAATCAGTGGAGAAGCTAATAGCATAGACAGTTCAATTAATTGTGAGTAGTTGGATGAATGATAAATGGCAAATTATTAAATCAGGTTATAATGAAGAGGACATTTTTAATGCTGATGAAACCAGTTTGTTGTATAAATTAACCCCAGACAAAACCTTTAAATTTAAAGGTGTAAAATGTATTGGTGGGAAACAGTCTAAGGTCAGGCTAACGGTTTTATTATGCTCGAATTCGACTGGAACAGAAAAAGGGAAACTTTTAGTAATAGGGAAATCAAGAAAACCGAGATTTTTTAGCAATGTAATAAAAAGAAAAATTGTATTATTGGTTGATAATTGCCCCGCTCATCCGTCAATAGAGAACATAATTTTTTTTTTAACCACCTAATACCACGGCAAAACTCCAGCCGATGGATAAGGGGGTTATTCGCAGTTTTAAAGTGTACTACAGGCGTTTAATGCTTTTAAAAATAATTATTGAGAACATGGAAGAAAAAAAAGAATTGCAAATGACAGTTTTAGATGCTATTAGATTTATGAAGCGAGCTTGGTGTAACGTGCCACAAGCAACAATTCTTAACAGTTTTTTAAAAATCCAGTCTCATTCCACGCCAAAGTTTGACGGAAAATTACCACGAAGAAGACAAGGAGGCAACTCGGAAGTAATGAGCACTCGGCTGTAACAAGCATATTTGATCAGCCCCTTGAATCTCGTTATAACCAAGTTTTACTGTATATAAATATCTTTTTCAGTTAATATAATGTTGTTAATAAAATAGAACAAAAGTTTAATTATAACTAATTAATGAATAATAGTATGCATTATTTTTTTTATTGTATAGATGACATAAATTGATCAACATTAATAACAAAAAGTGGCTCAAAACATTTGCGAATGCATTATAGTAACAATTTTTTTTAAATGATGAGACTGAATGTCACATAAATGAACAAGACCAGATAGAAGGTATCACCTATCAATAAAGACTGCGTAGTTCAGCAGCTCGTGGTTACATCTGATTCCGATTTGATGTGATATTATACTCTGAATAAAAATCATAGATAAAATACTTTTGTTAGATGTCTTTTATTTTGTAAACATTCATTAATTTAATATAAAGAAAATTATATATCTGTTTTCATTGTGTTGTTTAAGGCACTTGACACTAAATAGACTTTAAATTATTTTAAAATTCTTCTTTAGGAATAAAATTATATATTTTTTTTTTTCAAGCTGGCACTCAATATGTGATCCTAATTTATTAAAAACATTAATTATGTATTATATTATCTATAGACGGTAACTGAAAAAAAAGAAGTTAAAATAAGATTTAATTAAAACTTATTTATGTTTGATATACTATATCTATGTAATTGACAGGTTTTATTTAAAAATTTCAGGAGAAAAAAATGGTGATACATATGCTATTGTTTTTATTATGGATTTGAGTGAAAGAAATGTCAATAAGAAAACTATGTGAATCTATTTTTTATTCTGTGAACAGAAATATCAGAAGGGGCATTATTTATGACGAGGAAAATTGCTATTAAAGCACTTGATAGAAATGTGAAGTATCTCCTAACTTATCCCTTGACAGAAATAAAAATAAAAAGAGAATTTGTTTTGATATTGATATCACACGCTACTATAGGAAATACTATTATTGTATTACAATTTTTATTTTTTTTAATTAATCACTAGGTACTCTGAAATGTGTTTTTGATGAAGTGATTTTTTCATGTGTAAAAGGACATATGACACATAATGCAGTAGGGATATGAAATATATAATATGGGTTATTATAATTAGAGACTTTTAATTAGAGACTTTTAATAATATGATTTTGAAATAATATGATGTGTATACAAGCTAGTACGCACGCAATATCCTTGGTCTCTCGTTCGGCCCTAAGCACGCTGCTTGCACATGTAATAATTTGTTAATAGATTACTAAGGAAGAAATATTCATTTGTGGTTTTTTTCTAACACCCATCAACTCTACACACTTGTTGCTTGCCTCTCGGGATCGAAAGCCATACCAGAGTGGAATAAGGAGACATTAGCCAGCATGGTAGACAAACGTCGACATGAAGCTTAAAACCGAAGGACCCCATCACACACTCTCAAAAAGTAGTGTATTAATAAAACACAAATGATGGAAAATGTCTGAATAAATTATACTAATAATATGAACAATCCATTTAGCCAACAACTTTAAAAACAGAATTTTATTTTTATTAAAATGAGTTATGCAAAATGAGGTATATGCAAACAAATATTTTAAAATGTTTTTTACGGTCATTGTGTTTTCTCTGGTCAGGTAGATAAGCTGCAAAGTCATATAAACATATGTACACGGACGAGTATTGAGATGGGAAGAAATGCGCCACTGATCTATAGAACATAACTACATACAAAGAATAAGAAGAACTTAATATAACTTAACTATGAGGTTAATATGAGTTGTTTAACTTTCCAATTACCCACAAACAAAAGTATTACTGGTGCAACTATTATAAAATTATTAGTAGTTAAATAAAACTGTATTGAGCATTTTTTTAAATAATAAGAAAATATTTACATTTAAAATTAATTTACAGCCGCCGTTTTTAACTTTCAGAGCATGCAAATTTTATAATAAAAGATGTTAACTATGGAAAACAATGAAAAATGAATAATTCTCATTTAAGCCAGCATTAATTATTAATGAAAAATCTTGATATACATAAAAATAATGATTCAAAAATTGGCTTGTTACCAGCACACATATATATATTTAAGGAAGAAATTATCGAAACTATCCATCTTTTTTTTTAACAAAAACTACATTTTTGTCCAAAAAAAATCTTATCTTGATCAATTAAAATATAAAATAGTTTCATAGTGAACACTAGAATAGAGAAAAGATTTTTTAATCATTTGAGCTGTATAGGCTCTAGAGGTCACAACAGGTCTACAAACTCAGCTCTTAAACAGGCACAAATATTAAGAGTTTCAGAACAAACAGATGATTTAAACAAATATTCATAAATCTGAAACTTAACGTTTATTTTCAATCCCAACCTTTAAGTGAGTTTAACAAAAAGTAATGAATCTGTTTGACATCTATTCTTGAGATAATGTGTGAAAATCATTTACCATCCACTATTGTCATCCCATAAAATTGGTCAAAACCTGATCCTCTTGAAAAACCTTCTTAGAATCTAACACTGAATTTTTGAGGCAATCAGATCAACCATTTTTGATATACCACTCATACAAAGAAGTTATTCCAGTCATGTTCTAAATGTTTATATATGGACATAGGATCATTAAAACAAGATATAAACATTTTCACACCATTATAATACTTTTTGTAATGTGTAATTGGAAAGTAAAATTAGTACTAGAGAGGGTGGCCGTTTCAGTAGTAAACAGCTTCAGTAAAAGAAGAATTCAAACACCACCACTAGTACAAATTAAACAATTGCTGTTTAAGTGCATATTAGAGAGTGCTTAAAGTATATAGTAAACATGTTACTAAAAGGGGTAAATATATTTTCCATTTCTCCACTATGAGCGGTCAAGATAGTTGCCCCTTTTTATAATTGAAAAATTGTTACAACTTATTTTGCATCTTTGCTCATTGTTGATAAAGGAGTTCATAATTAAGAAAAATTTTAATAGGTTTTGTTTTTTGACTTTTCAAATTTGTTTACATAAAAATATTTAAACAAAATACTTGATGTGGCATCAATTGACTTTCCAATTTACTACCATAAAAACTTATGTTAAATTTAAACTCAGTGCATTAAAAAACCTGACTATTATATTAATTCAAAATATTTCATTTAGATATATGGGGCTAACTATGTACAAGGATATGTCATAGTGGAATTGAAGAACCAATATAAATAAATGTATTAGTTTCATCAAAATCAAACCATAATTTTAAAATGTTCATTAATTCAGAGCCATATTTTTCATCTCCTACTTTAAGCGATATTATTTACTTTTAACAGTACAAAATAAATTAAACAATTTTAAAACAAAATATTGTTCATCTTAAAAAGTAAGATATTTAGAACAGTCGAGAAGAATGTGATATAAATTATAATATTATGGAAAGCATTATAATATTTATATAAATGTTTGTTTTATTTACCTGGGAACTGAATTTTGCCGTTCCAACTGCTTGAATTTTGCAAAAGGTGAAGTCACACTGTTGGCTGAAAAAAAATTAAAGTTTGGTAAGTACAAAATATTTTCATATAAAACTTACTTTTACTTGCCTGTGTGGTTTTATAAAACATTACACAGAACAATGCAAAAATAAATATTTGTTAATTGATAACCTTTTACCTTACGGTCAACTTTTAAATACAAGTAACCACCATTTCTACAGTATAATTATATAGGTTCTATTTCTAAAAATTATCCACACATTTGATTTTTTTAATAAATATAGACACCAAGCAAATATCATAATTATTGATTATATTTTATATTAACATTAAATTATAATTAAACATGCTATTTTATTTTTATTAGTCCTCAGGGAAAGATTTTTCCATCAGCTTTTTCACTCAAAGTACAGAATGTGATCCTACAGAAAAAGTTTTATAAACACAAAATGAACAAAGAAAGAGTGACTTGTACTATTTCAGTTATTTTTATTATATATTTATTGGAATTTTAATTTTAGAGTTTGACCTACACCCTAGGTGTTTATTTTTAAAAGAAAATAAAAATATAAGAAGCCACTTGTGGACTCATTTTTTAAAAAAAGGAGAGCAGCTTTGGCAGCAGATCCTACTAGTATAAGAAGAGTTGATTAATTTATGGCCTTAACCCCTTCCCAAACAGAACTAAAGCATACAACTTTTAACACTCCTTATTTGGATGCCTATAAATGTTTTAATACCACTATCTTTGCAAAACTATTTAATGATCTAATAGGATAAGAACTCATTACAATAACAACAACAAAAATTTTAATTGTAATAAATTTAAAATTATAGTAAAATAATAATCTCATGAACAAATTATTAACATTATCTGTACTTGTAAATTGTTACCTCTTCAATTATCAATACAATGATTAATTAATACAGTTCAGTAATCACTTCCTGCAACAGTCCTGAGAGGATAAATTAATTTCAGTACATTCTTCTGTTAATCCTAGCAATGTCTTAAATTATTAGAGAAATATGTTATACATGTAGATGATTCGTTAATTATAATAAAAGATACAATTGGAAATAAAGAAGAATTAAACAGATACATATAAATTAAAAATTTACAATTGAAATATAATATAAAAAGAAACTCTAAACTTATAGAATTTGAAATTTTTAGAAAAGAAATTTAATAATTATTATTAATGTAATAAATGTGAATTCCAATCATTCAAAGGAACAATAACTAACCACATTCCGATACATGATTATTATATTACTTATTTTGCCTCTAAAACAATATATTAGAAAGAACTTAATGCTATATACCAAATAGTGGACAATAATAGTTATAGAAAATTAATAATAAGAAAGCCGTTCAAAAATATCATAAGTCAAATTGATGGGACAAGAAACATAGTAGGAAAATAGAAAAGTCTGTTGGCTTCCTTTCATCTGAAATGAAACAGTTTTTTAATAAAATTATGTATATTTTAGAAACGTAGATTACCAAAATGAATCTTAACCTTACCTTTATTTTATTTTTTATATTTTTTTAGTGTAATTCTTATACTCATATTTTGGGTAGAAGACTTCACAGTTTATCTAAATATCAAGTACCAAATTTGAGATATTCTACCTTTAAATGACTGTGTCAAAAGTATATTTTCACTTTTTTAGCAATTAAAGCAAGAACTCCAATGTTTCGGTAATACTTGGTTTCCTTATTAGGTGCAAGGAAAAAATATTGTGCAATATTTTTGTAGTGTTTACTTGTTTACTTTCATTTCTACTGAATAATATAACTAAATTCTTGAATATCTTTCTGTTTTATTTTTCATGTATTTACTGTGTATTTGATACTTAAAACTTCCATCAAACTATTAGTTTTAGCTGAGTTATAGCCATCTCATATAATTCTTACAAGAAATTTTGAAATTTAAAGGTCCAAAAATGACCCTGTATAAAAATACACTAAAAAGAATTCAATCACAGGTAAGAGATATTTTTTGGGGGGGAAATGATTTCAATAAGTTCAGAACACACATAAGGTAATTATGTATAGGCATTCACGTGGAAAAGCAATCTAAATATATTCTCAGTTTGTTAGGAAACTAGCCTCAAAAAGAAACAGCAAAACTTCACAATTTTTATACAAAACAATTCACTTAAACAAAATATATATTTAAAATACAAAAAAAATGTAAGTAAAAATTATTTTACCTTTTGTGAGTCGGTTACTGGATGAAACTGTTCGTGTATGAACTGTAAATAAATACAAAAACAAATTGATTAAGAATTTTCTCTTAAATAATTACTAAAATGAAATTATAAAACTTTAAACATCAGAAATTAGAAATATAAATGTGTTACTTTAGAGTTCATTTTATTTACTGTAAAAGTATTTGTACAGTGTTTATTTGTAAAAATATTCCCAAAACTTTAAAACAAATATGTGGTATCACTTTTTTAAATATAAATCATACCGCACAGCAAATACACTGATGTAGTGAAAAATGTTTTTATTTGTGAATCCATTTGTTTTATGATTTCTATATTGATATATTTATATCGTCAAGCTGTACAAAATTAGCAATATACGTTAATACTGTACTTTTTTTCTTTTTCAAAATGCTGCCTTTTTATTTATTTACAGATTTATATTTACAGGTTGTAATTTACAATTACATGAAAAATTATCGCTAATTGACAGCCTTTAGTTATAAGCAAACAATTATTATTAAAATCTAACTTATGTGTCAAATATGACTTAAATCATCAAAAACTAAAGCTAGTAACAACAATTCAATCAATTTTTTTTTTCTAATTTTGTAGTTATGCAATTAAAAATTAACACATATTTTTTTTAATCAAATCGTATACAGCAAATTTGTTAACACTGGATGCAGATTATATAGCTGCATACCTTAGTTACTTCGGTCTATTATTAAACCAGTGAGATGTTATTCCTAAAAAACTATTTTACGGCAGCCATTTTGAAGTTTAGTGACTGATTTTTCAACTACATTTTCCAAGAAAATGTAAAAATTATTGTGATAAAGTTGAAGACAATATATATTTTTGAATAATTTTTGTCCATTATAAATATGTAAAAATAAGGATTTCTTAAAAATTTTGTACTAAATTTTGTGTGATACAATACAAGTCTTGAACTGTACTGGTATGGTCAAAAAAACAACTATACTCATCTCGACATCTATCAGCAAACAAAACAATTTTCTAATTGTTTTTCAATATATATTGAGAGTATTTAAAATATGCTTGTATTTCAAAGTTTATTTGACTTTAATCTTTTTTTTTAATTGTCCACCATTACAGTAGATTCTCATAAATCCGAACTATTGTAGCGGATGGCCGGCCCAGATTTCGGAAAATCCGGATTTCCCGGAGTCGGAGATAAGTCGGCCGCGGGGCCAATACGAGCGGTGATAAGCCGCACATGCAATTGCTACCAGCCCATGCCGATACCCAACGACACTTGTTACACTCTGACACATTAACTAATACATAATACAGAATACAGTACTAGACTGCAATTAAGTAAAACACAGGGTAGGGCGTGTCAATTACCTCAGCCGCGCGGAAACTTCCACTGCCTGTGAATCATAACAAAATACGTCATTCATGCAATGCAGAAGATCATGTGAAAATTGAAGGCTCTAAAACGGCAAATTGTTATTTAAAAAATTTTACCGTCTGGTTCGGATTTTCCGGAGTCCGGATTTTAGTGATCCGAATTTATGAGAGTCTACTGTAATAGGTTTTTTTCTAATATTTTTTAAAATTCTGATGACTATAAGGAAGAAAAAACTGACCTTCAGTGCGTGTGACAGTAGAACCTTCTCCTTTAGTCATCACTTGTTTTGATTCACAACTCTCTGTAACATTGAAGCAAACAGAATTAGTAAAATAGTTTTGACAATAAATAAAGCATCTTTCAACATGTATAACTGATGAAATATTTATTATAATCATATTTTGCATTACAGAATGGAAAGCAATAGATTTCTTTTTTTTTTCTCCACTAGCTTGAAAAATAAAACATATTTCATATTTTTATGCAGTTTAGAAAACACTGTGAAATTAAAATAATTTATATTCCTGCAGTTATTTTAACACAAATAATCATCACAAAATATTCATTTTAAATAAGAAAAACTTACATTCAACACACTAATTTGTGCTGGTAAATATTTTTTTCAGTACCTATACAAATAATATGTTTGAACATTATTTAAGAGTACATTTAAAAATAGGTTACATATAAAAATTACATTTTAAGATGCTACATTGGTATAGGAAAATACTTGCATCGTATGTTTTCTCTTTCAAAGTTTGTAAAAAAAAATATTTATAATTTTTTAAATTTAACTAGATAACTTTGTTTCACATTTATTGGAAGACCAAACCCATAAATGAAAATTCAGATGATGTCCATACTTTTGGATTAATTGACTCTGAAGCTTTAATAGCTGAATTTATTTTCATACCGATTTCACTAATCTCTTCCTTTGATGATCTAGTTCTGTATTAAGGAGTCAGATTTATGGATTTCTGTTTTGTTGTAAGTCAAATCACTCAAAAAATATGAGCTTAAACTTAATTAAAATTGCCCAACAAGTATAAACAATTCAAAGACTTTCAGGTTAAAACAATTTTGCTAGACAAACTAAAAAAAACAATTCTATTCTAAATTTGAGTTAAAAAGTTAAAAATTGTGATTTCTACAATTCCAATATGCATTTACAGAGTACGTAGGTTTGAAAATGTACGGTACTCAATTATTTTTAAAGATATATATTCAATATAAATTTTATAATCCTGTTGATGGATTAAATTCATTTTCTGTGGAAAATATGTAAAAAACTAAGTTTAATTTGTTTAAATAACAAATAGATAAATTTAACTGTAGCTCATTTATATGTTTACTTATCGAAGAATGACTGTGGTTTTTTTAGGTACCTATCTAAATTACAATTTATATTTAGAGGCCTAAGTTTTCTTTAAAATACATGTAATATATTCATTTAATAAGTCAAATCAAAAAATTGAAGGTTTAGATTCTATCACTTATCCTAAAAAAAAAAAAAATGATTTTAAATATATTATTTTGAACCATACTGCAAAAACTGATTTTTTTTCTATTGTGAACATACACTAATTTAATATTCATGTAGTAAATTCTAATAATTGTTTCAATGTTTATTTTATAATTTTAATTGCTTATGAAACTGCACAAGTTTTTTATAAATTAGCCCTACAATTATTTTTACTATGAACAAAAACTTGAGTCAGAAGATAACCCAGTATTTATCTTAAAATTTTCATATTCTAATTGCTTTTAAGCAAATCCATAACAATAACAAAAAACATTTTATATTATTTATTAAATAAATCAAACAAGTTGTATGAGAAAATAACAAACAGACAAAATGTCAATAAAGGATAATGTTCATGAATTTTATTTCGAAAGCAGATTTCTTTTGTTTCGGGTTTCTTGGAACATTAAATATCACACATGCTCTTTGTACTTATTTCGAGCATAATATTATTATCAAAGAACTATTTAATAATCAAAACATTCCAAATATTGTGATAAAAGAGATTAAACAAAATACTACTATGTTATAAAAGCTAATAGCAAAGTATCAATAAAACTGTAATACTAGAATTGGTTACGGTTTAATTTTGTGTAAGTGAATTAATAAACATAACAACACACAATACTGAACTATTTAGACAAACGCAGAAGTAAAACAAACCAGCAAAATACATCAGCAAATTAATATACTGAAGTGTTAAAACATCAAAATAATCATAATACTTTTAGTTCAAATAGAAATTATATACTGTTACGAGGGTTAGAATTAATACGAAGCAGTAGTCCAAGAGCAAAACTGTTAACTACATAAAATGACAAAACAACCAAAGAATACAGCTACGGGTTTGTGAAGCGAATTAACAAAACGATGGAGAAAATAGTCACACAAAACTAAACAATGCCACTCACAAGAATAGGCTACGCCTCCTTGAGTAACAGCCAAGACCACGCCCCACGTTCAGATGAAATCAGAACAATCAATTAATCAAGCACTGGCGGTCGAGCATGGTTAAGAAGACAGAAAGAAACATAAGGAAAAACACCGAAACAAAAGAAAACAACATATTAGAGATCAATAATTTATTGCTTAATGAAATGTAAAATGGAAGCAGAATCGTGGGTGTAGCGTAGTTCTACAGTTGGTACCAGTTGAAGATACGATTTTCTAAGTTACAACCATTATGTATCAATGAACTATGGAAGTAGGTGAAATTTCACAAAAAAATTGGAATAAATACAAAAAGACACTAAACCCTCTACTTACTACTCTTTTTACTGGCTTCTATAAATAAACTTTCAAATGCTTCGTCTACATTTTCTAAATCATCATCCAATTTTACAACAGCTGTTATTTTCTGTTTTACTTTGACCATTTGCTTTTTAGTTTCTGTCTGCTTTTTCACTTCAGTTTGTTTCAAATATTGATCAATAGTTGATTGCTTTACAGATACCTTATCCGGTGTTAAAGAGGCCTCAAATTGTTTAGGGAATGCTAACGAATGACTTGATTTTGCTCTCGGTAACCGAGGACTTTTCGGTGGTGGTTGCTTAACCGGAGCAATTTGTTCCTTAACTAGTTGATGCCAAGATTCAGACTTTTGTAAAACACTTGGAAAAGAAGGTGATAAAGAACCAGGAACTTTAGGGGAATCTCGTAAAATATCTGGTTGAATCCGTTTTGTTGGTGAAATACAAGAATTTGGAGTTCGAATAATTGATTTTGGTACAGTTTGGTATGTACTCGACTCTAATTTTGTTGATACACTTTTGTATGGTAATATGGATGCAGGAGACTTTATAGGAACTTGTAATCGAGCTTCTATTTCAACTTTTTTCACTGCATTATTTGTTACCATATCCGTAGATTTAG
The DNA here is from genome assembly GCA_963513935.1 of Aphrophora alni. NCBI lineage: Eukaryota > Metazoa > Arthropoda > Insecta > Hemiptera > Aphrophoridae > Aphrophora > Aphrophora alni. Next base: position 78,701,662 of record OY740772.1, read on the forward strand.
AAGTATTTTGATTCTGTAAGCTACTTGGCCTAACCGTTTTATGTTCTACTTGAGGAACTTTTACCTCTTTTAGTCTCTGTTCTGCTTCCAACTTTCTAAATGCTTGAGAAAATTGGTTAGATGTTTTGGATTCCATCTGCAATGGACTTTCTGTTCCAACTTTGTCATTACTAAAAGGAGATGGAGATTTCGATTTCGATGCCACTGATAAACGAAGTTCTGATCCCAGTTTTTTTGCAGCAGTCACATCTTTTTCATAACCATCATCGTCATATCGATGTTTTGTTCTTTTTACAACAGTAACTGCTTGTTGACACTGAGCATGTCCCATGACCTTCGTTATTGCTGTTTGCATTTCCAAACCATCTGGAGAAGATCTAGTTTCAATTTCTTCCTCTTCTTCTTTATTCCAAGCAAGAGGACTGGGGACAAATGAACTACTGTTACTGTCATCATACAAATATGGAGATATTACACATTGCACACCAGATGGTGACGAACTATTATAATATTCAGACTGATTTCTTTCATCTGGGAACTTCATTAAGTGTGGATTTAATGTCGGAGATTGGTCAGAATCTTGAGATAGATTGTGTACAATTGGAGTAATTGTTTTTACTTTCACGGGAGGATGGGGTGAGTAAGGACTAGCTTGTTGAAGAGGAGGCTGCTGCCAAGAAGACTGATATTGAGAAGGCATTGCATTGACAGTAGAAGGATAACCATCCCTTAATACAGGTGAAGGAGTATTGTTATATGTAACGGGTGAATGTACTACTTCATTTTGATAAGGAACATTCTGTATCTTTCCCATACCATGTGAAATATTTGGTTCTATGTTTTTACTAATTGGATAAGTCACTGTTCCCGATTTAAATTCAGGAGGAGTGTGAGGAATTTTTTGTGGAGATTGAGGGACAAATTTTTGATTCTCCTGGTTGTTTGAAACCATGTCAAACTGAGGAGGATTACTGTACGATTTGCCCTTTGTGGGAGGGGAATAAATATACTGTTTCGGAGGACTATATTCACTAACATCAAGATCATCATTTTTAGGAGATTTATAATGATTTCCTGATTGATGTGATGGTATACCATAGTGTCTGTGTGCAGTTGCACTACTGCTTGAGAAGTGTTGTTTAGATTGTTTATTGTTTGTAACAGGATAATCCATGTATTCTCCATCATATCCACCTCTTTCCTCTTCATTTCCTAATACATTGTCGAGGTCATTCATTTGGGCTTCACCTTTCTTTATAAATGTATCTAATTGTTTGACTTGTAAAGGTGAATATTGTTCAATGAACTCATTTGGTTTTTTATTGGATATGACCTTGGGTTGTTTCTGTTTATACAAAACTGTAGATTGGTCCACATAACTCTGTTTTGGTTTATAAGCTTGGTTGTACTGCATAGAACTAAAATCACCTGGCTGGTTCTGAATAAACTGTGAGTTAATCATTTTATCTTGAATAGTCGGATAATGTTTGACTACTGGTTTTGTGGGAACATTATTTCCTGAAAATGTATTTGTTACTAATTGTTTAACTGTACCAGAAGGAGTAGGCTGATATGATGGTGTTACTGGTTTCTTTTCTATCGGTTTAAAGGCTGATTTAGGTGCATGCGAAAATTGATTTACAAGGCCTGTTGTTTTTTTCGCAACCATTATTGATCCAAAAACAACACCATTTCCTTGATCTTGTTCTGTCCAAGGTAATTTTGTTTGTAAAGGTTGTGGAGATCTATTCTGCACTGCTTGACGAAGTATTGGTTGTTCGCTGTTAGTACTTAATGGCCATTGCTGGTTGACTGGAGTTACTGACTTTTTAGGAGGCACTGGATTATTTTCTTTACTAACAGGTTGTTCAAATGCTGTTTTTATATTAGTAAATCTATTACTCCAAGGTTTCCCACCCCTAGCAGAAGGGTTATATGTCACAGTCTTATAATTATCATTTTTTGTTTGCTGCAAGAATGCTAGAAACTTCATATCACTTTCAGTTTTAGGTTGAAATGGTATCTGTGTATACTTTCTATCACCAGAACTGGCCCTTACTCGGGTCTTTTCATTATCATTTTGAACTTCATCTGCTGATGTTCTTTCAAATTCCTCTCCTGATGAACATTCTCCATCATAAAAACAGGGTTTTGGAATATCAATTGTATTTGCTCTTTTCATTTTTAATTTTTTACTATTCTTTGCATGAAATCTTTCTGGTGTTCGTTTCTTTTGATTGTCTGTTGCAATCTGCAAAAGTCTCTGTGCGGAAGACACACATTCGTCTAAATCTTCCTGAGCAATCAACGTTTGTTCTTCTTCAGTACTGGATATATCACCATCATCACTCTCATAACAATTGCTGTTTTCTTTCATATTTTTTCTTTCTCTTTTACTTTCTTCTTGTGATATTTGTTTATTGATAGCTGCTTTGTGGACTGCTATTTGTACAGACTGAGCAGGGGTAAATAACGTTAGACTAGGATCGTATTCCAACAAACTACTACCACTATCGGCTTTCATTACAGGTAATTCTCGTTGTTCGCCATTAAAAGACAAAGATGCTGCAAGCGGAATGGGTTCATCAACATAATCAACTGAAGATCTATGTAACTTTGGTTGAGAATATTCCTGCTCTACTATTGGTACTTGATTTGGAACTTCCTGGCTTAGTTCTATATTATTACCAAACACAGGTTTTTGTGTATTGGGATTAAATATAACAGGTCGGAAAACTTTAGAAACAACTGGAACATTTTGTGTTGATAGATTAGATAAACTGTTAGAGGACTTTTTATCATGGAATTGTGCAAGATCAAGAACAGAAGTATCAATCGGGTCTAGCCCAGCTTCTTGGAGCCATTTTCTCGCGTCTGCTAACTCTTCTTTACTTACACCCACTGTGTGCCTATTTTGTCGTGATAATCTTTTTGCAAACCTCCGTGGCGGAGGATGTGGAGGAGGGGGATTAGGAGGTTGTAACTTTAAACAAGACTGAAGCCTATTAACAAGTTGAATAAGAGCCTCTCGTCTAACTGGATCTAAGCCTGGAAGAGCTCCTTCAAGACGAGTTAAAGCTCGTTGAACCTCTGCTAAAATTTCAGGACTTAATAATCGAAAATCTTCGCCAGATTCAGTGCCAGAATCGTCAACGCAACTACTCTGGCTGGATTGGGAGCGCATCAATGAGGACGGAAGCACGAGAGCACACTCACCCTGACTTAGTGCCGAGCTGCCATGGTCTTGTCCTGTTACTGCCACTACATCTGCACATGCTGCCAACATAATACCATATAACCATAATAGTTTGTGTTCAACATAATAACAAAGATAATACATTTAAATAAATATTAAAACATACAACTAATTAAATAAACATTCTTATTAATATTTATTTTTAAATTTACCTTATTTAAATAAGGTTCAAAATATTTTTTTAATGAACACATATAATTAGTGTTCAGTACAATTAACATGAAATAACTATTCTTGACATGCATACAGTAATATTTACACCAGAGCAATTATCTCACGATGTTTACAAACGGAATATCCAAATTTCTCTGGATAAGTTTTGAAAAATTGCATATACAGTAGAATCTTGCAATTCCGACCTAAACCGGCCGCGAGCTAGTTGAATTACCAGGGAAGTCCGATTACACGGAAAACCATTAAAACACTGTTTAAAAATGTATTGATTTTAATATACATTTTAAAAAAACTATGAATTACAGTACATGAATTGTTACTAAACGTAGTGTACTAACACATAAAACAGCACACAGATTAATATTACAGTATTATTAGTGCAGTACAGAATGTCAAATCATCAAACAAGTTTCAAACTAGGCGGAAAAAAGTGTGTAATAATTGTTTTTTTGTTTACCAACTGTTTGACGTTCCTTGCCACTAGATCTCGAAATCTCTTTACAAGTAAAATATCTGTTGATCAAGTTTCCTCCAGCAGCTCTAGGTATTTAAAGGCTATCACTAGGGCCATGTGTCCTTCAGTATGAGAGATACTTTCCACACATTCCTCCATTACCACTTCCTCTTCTTTCTCTTTGACCATCATTATGATTTCATCATCCGTCACTTCGAATTCTACATCTTGAGATATCCATTCACATACACCAAACTAAATTCCATCAGCACATCCTGGCATTTTATGTAATAAAGAAAGTAGGTTTACATTTTCTTGTTCAGTCCGCTAATTCCTCATCATCCAGAGATTCTTCTCCCTTGTCTTCATGTAGCAAAATTTTCCAAGACTTAGTAATTGTGTTTGTCCCAACACTTTCTCAAGATTGTGCCACATAATAAGCTATGTCCTTCTAATTCATATGCCATAGTTTCTCTACAATGTCCTCACCTTGGTCCATAGTGGCTATTAAAGATGAAAGAAGGTTTTTGCAGTAATTTCTCTTTAAGATCTCTAAAGTACCCTAATCCATAGGCTGGCAAATGGATGTTACATTCGGAGGCAAAAACAAAGTCTTTATCTTGCCGGCTTGAAGTTCGTCCTCTTTAGGGTGGGAAGGACAATTGTCAAGAATCGAAACTGTTTTTCGAGGAAAGTTATTGTTTTTCAAAAACTTTTCAGTTTGTGGTACGAATTCATCAAAAACGGCTTTTTAAAAATCTCCGCAGTCATCCATCCTCTTTTGTTATAATAATTTACTGGTAAACCATTTTTAGAAAAATGCTCTTGGATTTTTTGACTTACTTATCATAGCCAGTTTCATTTTCATATTTCAGTAATACAGTGGCATTACTGCATGCCAGAATAGTTACTTTTTCTTTACTGCGTTTGTGACCAGGCGCTGCCGCTTCAGCCTTTGATGCAAGAATCTTTGTTTGTAACATTTTTTGATTTATGCCAGTCTCATCACATTTAGAAATGTTTTCACCTGATAAGTTCTCACTATCCAACAATTTATGAAACTTATCTCTGAATGATTTAACAGTTTCAGAATGGGCTGAAAGCTTCTCCCCGCAGATATTAGTTTGTGTACTCCATAACTTTTCTTCCACCTATCGAGCCAGTCACACTCACTGTAAAACTAGGATCACCTTCGTTGAATTCATTTCGGATCTTTATTGCTATTTCCTGTAGAGCCAGCCACACTCACTGTAAAACTAGGGTCACCTTCGTTGAATTCATTTCAGAACTTTATTGCTTTTTCTTGTAAAATCAGTCTTGATATCGGGACACCTTAGTCTCTATGTTGAGTAAACCTGAGGAATAGAGCTTCACTTACATTTTTGTACTCACACTTTTTCACCATTGTCTAAACTTTTCAAAGTTTTGAGTTTTTCTTCCATTGAAACAGTCACTTTTTTTCTTTTAGAAGCCATAAAAACACTTTTAAGAAAAGAGCAAACTAAAAATACAGTACTGTATTTATAATAAATAAATTAAACAAAGTTATATTTTACGTGAAATGACACAAAACACACAGAAACAGAATGCACTTTAGGTCTAGAAACAGCAAAGTAAAAATCTTTACAGTAATAAATATATACAGTACAGTAATAATATAAACTTAAATTTTATGTAAAACAACACTAAATATTCAGAAACAAAATGGACTTTAACGTCAACTCTTATATAAGTCTAAATTGATACTGTACTGAAAGGCAGGAATGAATAAACAACACATGTAGAAGGGTGGGATAAGTCATTGACCTTGGCAAGCTACGAAAAGTCTGGCAATATGAAAGTGGCGCACGGGCATTGTACACTAGGTTTTGCAACAAATATTTTAATTTGCATGGATTATTTTTCCTTTAAGCAGGGTCGGATAAAACGGAAGGATGGATAAGCTGGGACAGATAAGCGGGACTCTACTGTATGTATATACATGGTATTATTGAAATATATAATGGGTTCCTTATATAAAAATAAGACAAAGTTCCTGTAAACAAAGTCTGCCAATCTCTTTTTTGTTTTTCTAAACAAATTTATAACTTCAGAAATTTATGAACAATTGAATTCAGATTAACAGTGTACAAAAACCGCAACTATTTTTTTTTAATTTTCAAATTAGCAGTTGTTAAAATGTTTTATGCTGAATATCTTTAAAAAACATTATCTTTATAAATAAGGTACAAAAGACAGAATGTTGTGTTCTTTTAATGAAAAAAATTGTGGTATTTTAATTTTAAGTTAAAGGTTAACCAAATTATTGATTAAAAAACAAAACAAAAGTAATTAATTGACTACAGCTCTCAGAAGTTCAGATATGTCAATTTTTCCTAAGTATAAAATTAATTCACTCAATAATAATAATAAATAACAGGTATTATAAACTTCTAGTTGTTGTAATTTTATTATTTATGTACGACGAGTCATACTCCAAATTTATATGTGTTAGTGTTGTGTTGTGTTACGTGTTTATGTGTTAGTGCGGGCCTGATGAAGCCGACAGTGTTCGGCGAAACAGCGCTGTAGCCAAACTATTATACGGACTGAGGACAACCTCTAAGGTAATTAACTATATTATATATTAAACAGTCCAAGGCAACACATTATACTTTATATTTATTTCTCTGTTAAGTTCATTCTTAATTCAATTTTAAACATTGATTATCCCATCTCTCTGGATCACATCAAAATATGTATTGCAATTATCCTCACAAAACCCAATTAACTTTTTATCTAAACCATGTTCGTTCAAAACTGACAAAAGAGGATTTGAGAGAATGTCTGCTGTTTTTCACAAACTGGCTTCAATTGTAATATCTTAACCTTTAGTCATTCAGGTTGAATGTACTGTATGATTACGGATGCAATCCATACTCATAGTGACAAAGTTCGTTATACTCAAGTCTTCACAAAGTTAATCAAGTGCTAAATCAAATTACACTTCAAACATTAGTTTTACACTTTGTTTTTCAGAAAGTGAAATTGAGCTCAAAAAATTTAGAACTTAAGTAGGATGAAGAAATATCAGAGTTAATGGTTATGTGTGATTAATATCAAGGATATGGTTTATAGTGTGATAAGCAAATGTTGCCGCTCTTCCTCATAAAGAAGGATCTTTGCCAAAGTGTTCGAAACTTTTAAAAGAAAGGCATTACTTTATAAGAACTAGGAGATACCAACAAACTATTTTTGTGTGTGTTTATATTAGATCAGCTCCCCTCCCCCTCCCCATGACTTATTGAATATCTAAAGCATACTGAAAACACTTCACTTTGTCATCTAGAACACAAACCTTTTTTTTTTAATGGGTGTTTATTTCATAAATCTTCATTAAACATACACAATATTTAAAGCATCTTTGCAAACACTAAATTTATATAGTACGAATAAAGTATGAGGCATTACATGGATACTTTCACCACCAATAATAATCTCAGTATTAAAATAAGAATAAATATTCCATAAATAATAATAATATACAACAAACATATGGCAAACACTGAACACTGAATTTAGAAGAGGAAGTGACAGAAAACTACTGATTTGGGCAATAAATAGTAGAGTCAATGACATATGAGAAAGGACAGTGTTTGAAATCACCCTACATTCATCATTTATAATACATTGTCTAGTGTCTATGCTACTAGCCAGCACAAAAACAAATGTTTAAAATTCCTTAGATATATTTCAATGGTAGAATAGATTATTATAGTATGAACAAATTACTACTTTTTTACTCCCATAATTCAAATATCTCATCTGAGGTCATAACCAGAGATACTCCAATGATAACCCTTAGACTTTGTAACATCTCAACTAATTCCCTAATTATTATTAAATACAATACATTTACAAATACAATTTAATTATGAAAAACTATATGAACAATTATTAACCGTTAGCACGCTGAATAACAATTTAGGCTATTTACTCATAACGTGCTATTAGGGAAAAAAAAACATTTTTTTGTAATTGTTTAAAGTTCTATTTGATTTTGGGTTCTTACGGATATATTTGGTAAAAAAAAAATGTAGATTGGCTTTAAAATTATTTTTTAATTATTTTTTTTTACAGATTAAAACAAGAAAAAATACTTAATTTCACATTTTTTACTGCCCTATGAAACAGATTTTTTTTTTTATATTTACAAATAAATCATTAATTTTTTTTATATAAAAGTAGGCCTACTATTTAATTCAAAATAACCTGAATTTCATCAAACAAATAAATTTTACTAAATATCTTATACTTAATACTAACGTTTCCACTGACATTATTTTGATTTTCTTGAGAAATAATGATATATTAATGATTTTTTTTTTAACTTTAAACGTGTATATCATTGTCAAACAATCTTGTTATTAATGACAAACAAGATAAAAAGTCTAACATAGTCTTTTATATTAACGTCGGATTCCATAAACTCGCCTGAATTTTTGTCCTTTTATTTTCCACTGAACTAATGGATTTTGGTACTTCAAAAGTGTATTACGACATCAAATATCATCTAATTCTTTCAAATTAAGGTAGATAGTAAACAATTTCATGATTTTTTGCCACTAAATTTAACTGGCATGTACACTCTATATTTAACACAAATTCAATATCAATACTTACATCTTTAAGACCAACAACATTTAAAATTAATACAACTATAAATTTACCTAATGTTTGTGATATCCAATGTCCAGCATCCACACTACCACTCACTGTTACTCACACCGGATCGCTACACACTACTACCTCTCGTTCCTCCTTTTCCAACTAACTAGCTTTTTTTCAAATTAATATTTTCTGCCCGGAGAAATTCCAATCTCTATGATTTTATTGGTTTTTGGCTTCTAACACCTCTGAATTGTTAAATACGCCAAATGGGCAAAGACGATGATTGGCCACCGTTCACTTAAGTCCATTCACACGAGTTTTTCACTAATGCAATTATTTAAATTTAAATCCATTATGATGTGTCCTAGTCACAAAACTGTTATATATTAGTATAATTTTTCCGTCTATGTGACTATATGTTACTTATTGTTACTGACACGTTTCGGAAATTATTCTATCATCAGAATTTTCTTCTTTCTTCCATAAATGAAGCCGTCATAACATTAAACAATGAAACTGTAAAAAAACAAATACCAATTTACACCAAACACAATACATGTTCTGTACATGTTCGATTACTGTTCTGACAGCTTCATTTATGAAAGAAAGAAGTAAATTCTAATATGGAATAATTTTCGAAATGTGTCAATAAAACTAAGTACAGTAACATATAGTCACATAGACGGAAAAAATTATACTAATATATTCTTTAACTATTAGCTTCCGGCAAAGTAATTTTAAGAAGCCTAACTAATTTAAATGTTCTTTTTTATATCCTGAATATTTATCCCTTAACAATACATATTATTAACGATCTGTTTAATTATTATATTGAATTATAGGCATAACTATATCAGAGGCTGTACAATGTTTTTCAAATGATGAATTCCATGAAAGGTTTATACCATCAAGGACTATTATTACCTTCTCCATTTAACTCCGAGTTGATGATGAACAAGACAAAATGACAAACCCGCCTCAACTCTGAGTACACTCCATAAACTGGGACTGCCCTGGTTAAACTGGGATGTCTGGCAAGCCTAGGTTTAAGTATAATTAGAATATTTAACTCTAGGAAACAGTTTTCCGGAAGTTATTTCCACATAAGGGTTCTATAATATCTTATTTTTTATAGATTGGTGATCTGCACATACTAGTGTCAACAACATCAAACAAGTTTGTCCACAAATAACATTAGATGAAATTATCATCACATGATACCACTGAATGACGTGTTTTTTAACAAAGCACAGAAGAATGATTTTAAAAAGATGTAATTTTTAAGGTTTGGTCATTTGTAAGGTATTTTCAATTTTGAGCTATGAAAATTATATTTTATGTACAATTTAAACCCAATAAACCTCTATGTACCAGTTTTGAACAAAATTAGTCCAATTGTTTCTGAAAAATCAATAAAAACTGTCATATAAACAGATATTATGAAAGAAATTAGTTTTTTATACTACAAAGATCTAAAAAAGAAACATTAATTACATTGTCAACATCCATTTTTGTTTACTATCACCATACTTTATATCTATAATCATAATTACCTTTATGTTCAGCCATGACTGTACGAAGTCTAGCCCTGATTTGACGCCTGCCTTCGTAGTCGGAGCAAGCTTCAAGCTGTAAATAAAATAATATTACATTAAGTTAGCTGTACTATCATTATATACATAAAGTTTAGATGAAATTAAATTAAAAACATAAAATTATTAAATATTGCAGTGATTTTTACAGTACTTTAACATGGACAAATAATATTAGGATGATGAGCTAAAATTATGCTGCTTATTATCATAGAACAAATTTTCTTATCTCAAATTCAACATATTTAAAAAAAAACTATTGTGATTCATGCTAAATAATGAATTTTTGTAATTAACAAAAATTTGAAAGGAACACTAATTTCCATAATTAATTTTCATGTTAAATGCGGGATGCAATAGCCATTTTCTCTTTGTGAGCACCAATTTAATTTAATAATATACGGTAATCTCTAGAATTTATGCTTGAATACGCTTCATAAATTATTACACAACACATTCTAAATGCAGGGCCATTATGAAGGTGGAATGAGAGCATCCCTTTTATGTAAGAGGGGCAGTATTTTTTAAACTTTTTTTGGATTAAGAAGGCCTCATACCAGATATTTTCAAGAAACCCAAGTCTCGTCATAATTATAAATTTTAATTGATACTTTCCTAGAAAGGGATTAATTAGATTATAACAACCAAGGAGATTGTTCAAATACCGGAGATTAATCCTGGACAACACCATTACTAACACAATACTTTTTCTTTTATGAAGGTTGTGATGATATTCTTGAAGAAACTTCTAAAATAATTCTCATCTACCTCTTGATAAGCATATTTTCATCTCAACTAAGAATCTATTGGATATTTAGGAGTTGGGAGAAAGTCTTTTAAGCTGAGGTATCTAGGAACTAAAAACTAAATTATTTTTTTTTAGTTATGTTGTTCAATGTTGTATTTTGTTTTTGATTATGTTCAGTTTTTATTGTTTTCCTAATGGTAAGAAATTATTATTTATGTGTACCAATTTTAACACAGTGTTTAAGTTAGTCTTTATTAATATTTCTTTTTATGTTTGTAATAATACTTCACTTCTCAAATTCTTATGGTTGTGATAATTTCATTATTTAACTAAGCCTATTTATAGTATTTTAACTAAATGAAGGAGACCGAAAGTTGTATATATGATGCTTGTGATAAAATTATTATTTCATGATTCTTTATTTCAACCTATCATGAAAGTTAAATTTAGAATTATACTTTTCTAAACATAGAGAATTCATGACCTTGAATCTGTATGGTCTGCGCCTTGTGCAGTTACAGTGCACAAACAAACAGTTCTTGTTTGAACTATGATCTTTGTCTATATATTATGAATGTGTATTAGTAAACTCATTAGAGGTCGCATTTATTTAGATTTTAATTTATTTTATAGGCTTAGCTCTGTACATCATTGGACATGTTTGAAAAATCAAGTTAAATCAATTTGAAAATGTTGACTGATTTTCAAATTTAAATAAATTGTTAAATGGAATTGAAGTTTTATGCATATACTCATACTGTACATCACACAATAGTTTTAAAATCTGCAACAATCTAAAATATTTTTTACAATAAATAAATGAGTTAATATGAAACCCTTAATTTTTAATTCCATTCTTAACATCAGATAGGTTTTACTGTTTGTTAAATATAACAGTTACTCAAATTAAATGTTAACAAATTGGGACTATTTGAAAGGTTGTTTGGTAGTTTCTTCTTATCAATAGGACGTAAATGTGTCTATAAATAGTTAATTTAATGCTGGAAATCTGCATATGTTATTACCAAAGTTGAGGTCAACAAAGGAGTGAAATATTAAAAAATACCAAAGTTCATATGGTATCATATTAGCCTATCAACTGTTGCAGAGAAATTATGTTTGTCTTTATTGTTCCTCTTTGACTATTATAACACCTAACAGTTATCAATTTTTTCAGTAAAAATTTGTTCAACTGCATGTTTGAATAATAAAACAATACTATTGTTTTTGATTGATTGAACAACATAATATTGAAAATTTCGCAATTGAGCTATATCAATTTTGTTCAGAAATAACTCTATAAATTATATATTTTTTAAATCCGGGATAATTCAACTACCTTGATATTTTATGTTATTAGAAATCTTTACCTGTATGTCCCTAATTAACATATTTTGTTTTATCCAACCACATTGCAATAATTTAAATTTTTGTCATAATCTATAGATTTTCCTGAAAAACATGGCATACTATGACATGCACTGAATACTTTACTTTATATAAGTCACAAAAACAACAAAATTGCCAAACATCTTAAAAGTGCATGTCACTCTATTTCAAATTTGTGTCCGACTTTTCAAACTTGTAAAGGACAAAAAATTGTTTGAATATTGTATTAATCAAAATACAACATTATTATATTTCTACAACAAGAATTATACTGGGAAAAACAATTTGAGTACATCTGAGCCCCTTATGTTATCTTATATGAGTTGCGGAATTTTGTAAACACAATTGATTTAAAAAGGCCTCGCAACAGATATTTTCAAAACCGTAGTCTAATCATGATCTTACTTAACATGACACGTTTATACTTATTTATAAACATGGACAATTCATTATTTCTTATGTTTATAGTTTAACTATTGACATTGTATTTTTTCTTCTAAATATAAAGCAATCAATAAGGCAAATGGTAAATTAAACAATCAAATAAACTAATTATCAGTTGTATCAGATAAAAACCCTAATGGTTAATCAAAACTGTCTCTATTACAGCTAACTATTAAAAATAATATAAACCACAATATCTCATCCACTAAACCATCACATTAATATCAAACTTACACTTATTATATCAATTTCCATGACTGGTTTCACCTTAGTTACAAAATATCATTGAAAGAGAGTAAGAGATATATCATGTTTACAACAAAATATTGTTCAAAACGTTTAATATTACTAACACCTTAAATGTTTCTTATTATATGATCCTTTGTTATATGTTTTATAAATTAAAACTTATGATTGATTTTCTCTAAAGGACCTTGTTCAATCTCACACTGGGCTCATAAATTATGATGACATATCTTTTGATATAGAAATCAGTTTATTGATATAAAACTTGTATTAATTTTTTGTTTTAGATTAAAACCTTTATTAAGTATAACATTCAAATATGCATAGTAATTGTTTATTTGATAATGAATATATTAAATCTTATCTAAAATTAAAATGTATGATTCTTTTTTCTAAAGGAGTGGCACCTTGTTCAATCTCACTCAAGGCTCATACATCCAATGTGACGGCCATGGTTGTACTTTATATCTTAACAATATATAAATCAGTTTATTAATACAGTATAAAACTTAAATTGAATTTTGCATTTTAGATTAAAACCGTTATTAAAGTATAACATTAACATATGCACAGTATTTGTTTACTCATTAACTGTACCAGTTAAAGAAAATATTACAGTAATACAATAAAATAATTACCAATATACGAAGTTGCTTTTCGTCCCAGATGTTTTCGATATCCTCTTCTTGTTTTCGGGTTGTAGTTGCCTAAACACATAAAACAAATATATTAGTTTATAAATTAATCCTAAATATATAAAAAATTAAGAAATGTGTAAAAGCAATCACAAAGCACAAGTCATAGTAATGCGTGGAATAATTTTAGTAACATTAAATTTTCAGACATATTTTGGACATATCACAAAACTCTTTTTCTAGTAAAAAAAAATTTAGGGTAGGGTACTTGTTATGAGACAAAACTCAAAATTCGGATTATTTTTGTTCAAAATAGACGTCAAAGATTTTGATCAATTTTACTGACCCAAGCAACTAAGTCTATGAACCCAAGCAATGCCAGTTCATGAGTTATTGGTAAAATATTAAAAAATGATCAGTAGTGCTGTTATAAAAGATCTTATATTTCATAACTAAAGTTAAAAAATTATAGTTCAGGAATAACTGGAAAAAAAATAATAAAAGAACCTTGACAACTGTCTTTAAAAATTCATATTAAGTGAAATATGATTTACAGTCTGGATAAGTATTTGACACAAGCAAAGCAAACTTAAGAACTATTGAAATATGTACACAATACCTTTCAAAATATATATAATGGATACTATTTTGACATTTTCAATTTAATTTTTCAGAATTTTAATAGGACTCTACTTGATCACACTAGAAGTATCGTATAACAAATTTCATATTATTTTCTTAACTTTAGTGGCCGCTAATGTAATTGCATACACATGACAACAACGTCACCAACAACTATGTCAACTTATGGATGGCATGTCGAAAATCAATTTTCAGTTTTCAACGTGAAGATCAGTCAAAAAACAAAGGTCGATTTTTTTGCAATTACTAATCTTACTCTACACTTCATATGCTGGGTAAGTAGAAATCAGTAATAAAGGAGCTAATTTTTTATATTTCTTACCAATATAAGAATTATTTTTTATGAAGTGGCCATGAATATTATCCTACTTTGGGTTTGGAGATGAATATGTGAGAAAGTATATGTTATTGCGCTATTTATTTTAGATTTATTGTAACCAAACATTTTTACTTTCTAAAGGATCTGTGTAACTTTTAATCAAAAAGGTGTATATTTTGAAAGTAATACACTTTTTATTATATTTCTATTTGTATAATCAGCAATTTTCTTTAATTAGTAAATATCAACACAAAAATGAAAATAGTTTTTAAAACTGTTCAAGATTTTTGAGTTACATCTGTGCCATCATTTTTATAATAAAAAAGATGTGTCACATAACTCCTTCATATTTAATTTTTTTTAAATCAACCCTTCCAAATTGGAGAGGGTTAAATTCCAAAATGTTTAATGTTTCAAATTAATTTTTTAGTTTATTTGAAAAACCATGTGGGGGAAAACACTTCCTAGGGAAAGGAATGCCTTAATTATACTCAGTTGATAATGGATGAGCACAATGATTCCTATCTATAGGCATATGATCGATGGCTTTCAATTAAGTGACATTTAATCAGTACTATAATGCAATCTTATATGCACTTTTTAACTATGAGTAAAATGTGACTTGTGACCCACATTATATTTAGCCGTGTCAATGTCAACAAAAACTGTTATATTTGGCTGAATTTAGTCACCTCCATATTTAACCTAATATTGGAATATTGCCAACACTAAGTACAGCTGACTTCATTAGTGCCAAAATCAACATGTGACAAACAATGAAATGCACACAAAGTGTAGTGGATAATATCTTTATCGCATTTTAAATTCTAGTACACTGGCGTGATAGGATTTGAAGTTGTTATTATTATTATTTTTTTTTTTTTTTAATAGAATAATCTAATTCTTTTCATTATTCTCCTTGGATTACCTAGTCCTATGGATCTCTATTTTTAGGAGAAGAGGCACCTAAATTCATTTCCTTCATTTGATGACCTTGGCTTTCGTATTCATAAATGAAACTTGGCGTATTTAATAGAGAACAGAAAATTTCAAAATTTGACAAATATTAAAAGATTTTGTGAAGTTTATTTTAAGGCAAAATTATTAGCATTGCACCTAATGTTCGTGATTTTGCAAGGCTGTAAAACACACATAAAATTTTTAATAATTTTTTTTTTTTTAGTTTTGTTGATCTTCCTAAAAAGAAAATAAAACAAGTATCAGAGCAGGTGTTACAATAATGCAATCGTCTCTACAGTATTGTATAGATTTTTCAAACTGTTTAAAAAATCTCTTCCTATGAGTGTAATTTTTTACTACGAGCTTGATTTTTCAATTTAGTCCAACTTTGCCAAGTACATTTTGCAAAATACAAAAGTGAACCTTAATTTACATCATTTTAAACGCGATTTTAACTATTTACAGTTTATGTACAGGAGGAATTTTTGATACAAGCAAAACAAGTTGATAGCCTATTTGAATAAAAATTCATATTGTAGAATTGTAGCTACAAAGATTGTGTTAGATAAATGATTACCTTAATTTGTCAGTCTGTGATCTTCTATTTTAAAAATGATTATAGTTCCGACAGAGTACAATCATTAGATCTTCACTAAAGTTTTTATTTTTTCTATTTAAAAAAGTATATACAAGTAATATTAATATTAATTCAATATCAATGATGTCTCTCTAATGAAATATTCAACAAAATGATCTCCCTCCAATATAAGATTCAATTATTAACTTCAGATATCAAAATATAGAAAGGATCAATAAGTCAAATCTCTTGAGTTGCAAATTTAGACTCAATTTTTTGTTTATAGTTATAACAGTGATTGTGATGTGTCTTCAATTTTTAGCATCTTATATAACATGTGTTCCTTTTTGACATCATTCATATTCAATGGAAATTAATTTTACTCGTATATTTGTTCTTAACAAAACTTTAGTGAAGATCTAGCGATAAAAGTACTATGTCGAAACTAGTATGATGGTGGTTCATTTTCAGTTTTTGACTGACAACTACCAAACTGACTTTTTTGGTATCGAATAGTTTTGGTTGGTTTTTATTTGGCTTTGGGAAGCGAGTAATGTTTTGTAACGCTGTAAACAATGTTTTTACTAGTTTTGATATATCTTACGCCAAATTAAAATATAAAATTAAAACACCAGATTATTTTTTTCTCGTAAGTTCTACATTATTATTACCATCCTATAACAACATACATCCTATAATAACAACATGCTTGACAATCTATAGTTATTGATACCAATATCGAGTTCAGTAAATAAGCGGATATACAAATAACAAAACAAAAAAGAAGGGTAAATTCCCACCAAGTGTACTGCCTGGCAATATATTTATATTCTCTTTCTATTTCAAATAGGCGTAGAATAGAATTGGACAAAAATGAATTAAATTTTCACTGAAACATAAACATCTACCAGTTGTAAGAAAAGAGAACAGCTGATTGCTTCTGCTGAGAAATAAGAATTGGGACACACCTATTTATCAAATGGAAACACCTTTATAAAAGACTTCTCTCACCAAAACATGGAGCCACCCAGAAACTTTAAATCAATATTTTCAATTCCAAACCTACACAGAGTGATTAAAACAGGTGAGACCACTCTTTTATTCGATAATAAGTACAATATTTACAATACAAACTCTAAAAAGTAAACCACAAGAATTTTATAAGTTAAAACTAGAGATATTACCAAATTTTTCACATCACCGAGAGTTTTTCAGTATGGCGATCAGTTCTGGGAACTGATGGCGATTTAGGATTTTAAAAAATACATCATTTTAAGACTTTTTTTCTAGTGTATTTTTTTTTTTTTTTTTTTTTTTTTTTTTTTTTTTTTTTTTTTTTAACTGTTTAGGAGCTATACACGCTCAAATTTGTAAAAATTCATGGTTTAAAGCGATTTCAGAGGTCCATTTTCAGTACCTAAAATAGTTCAACCGAGTTTTAAATTGAAAAAAGGATAGACTAATGTATAAAAAATATTTAACGTTTTAAAAGCAACAGTTTGTTTATTGGCAGGACTAAAAAATGGCAAAATAATTATGTTAGAATATACTTCATAAATATATCAGGTAGTAAATTGATACCCTTGATTCCCCAAACTAAAACTGCTGTTATGCAAATTTTAAAATACCAAGCAAAAATTACGTTGACTTTTTTCGAAGAGGCTATTTTACCGATTTCCTTTTAAGCAAAAAAAAAAAATCATATTTTTCTAGTAATTTCCAGAACACCAATTGGCTTACACCCATTTGTAATTATGGATGTGGTTAATAATACAATTTGTCCTTAATTCACAAGGTATAATACATTTATAATAAAGAGCTGGTGTAAGGCAGTGAAAGTTGTAATAATTACCAGAAAATTATGATTTTTTTTTTTTTTTTTTTTTGGTCTATCGATAACTCTGTTATTCCTCAGCCTACAATAGAAATAAAAATACAGTAGTGTTAAACTAGCTCTAGTTTAAATTTCACCTGAATTTGACTTTAAAAAATAAGAAAAATCATCTCTTGAAATTGCTTGAATTTACACATTTCTTAAAACATTTAAGTGCCTGTAGCTCCAAAACGGTTAGAGATATTGAAAAAATACCCAAGAATAAAAAAAATCTTAAAATAATGTTTTTATCCAAAATCGCCATAAAAAATAGGTATTCCCAGAAGAAAATTTACAACTGATCACCATAATGGAGAAATGGCAGGTGATATAAAAAGATTGGTAATACTTCTAGTTTTAACTAAAAAAATCCTGGGAAGTTACTTTTTTTTAACTTATGAACTTATTGAATCAGCTGTCACACTTGTTTCAATCACCCTGTATTTGCATATTCTATATAAGATTACATTTTAACATTATTTAATTTTTCATTTTGTTACAACTGAAAAATGCAACCGTTTTAAGAGAGGACATTATTACAGATACATTTCCAAAAATTGATCATGTCTTGTGTGCGCTACTAAAATTTAAACTGTAAATTTCAAAATTGAGGTTATTTAAAATAGTTTTTGAATTAATCAACTTAAGTCACAATAAATGGACAAAATTTCTATCTTAAATATGTTTTAAAAAAAACAACATTTTTTAACAAAATAATCAAAGCCGTGTTGCTTACAAGACTTTCAGAGGTAAATTTTCAGGGTTGGGTAAGTACCATGACGGTGATTATACAAACTGTGTGATAGTGAAATAAAATTTGTGAATTGATTATCAACAAATCTTTAGCCTTAACAGCTTATTCCTTGCATGTTTGCATGTAGTATTAGTTCAAAACCTTGAATTTCTTCTATTCCTTAACTTTGTCAGTGTTGTCAGTTTTTTTTTTTTTTTTTTTTTTTTTTTTTTTTTTTTTTATGTAGAATGAAGTTTGTCTTCTTTTTCCTTCCCATTCTTACAAACGTCATATATAAGAAAGTTATTTGAAGAGTAAAGAAACATCAATGTTGAGATTTTTGCATCTGTTTCGATGTCTCCTGAGATTAAAATAATACTTTTGTCTGTCTGTCTATGCAGTGTTGTACAACCCTAACAAGTGGACCATTGTGGATTAAATCTGGTATGTGAACATATTTTGGGCATATCTCGAGACATTTTAAGGTGACCAGCCATAATGAAATAAAATCCAATTTTCTCAAAATCGGCTGTAACGATGTAAAGTAAAATTCTAATAAAATTTAGCCTCTAAGGACCCCAGTAAAACCTACTGGTCAGCACTTCCTCAAAAATACCGGTTCGAGAGTTATGGGTAAAATAACCCAGAAAATCGACCATGGAGGTGTTATAAAAAGACGAACTTTTCCCAAAATCATCTCAACTGATTTCGTTCAAATTTTCGATTTACATTTAGGACAAAAGTTTTAGAGTTTACTTAAATATGTATGTATATATATATGATAATATTTTGTCTAAATCTCACACGTTGTCCAAGGTTTCTTTTCTTTTTTTTTTACTTTTTTTACTGACAACTACAAAACTAACATTTTATTGTCACAAATATTTTTGTTTGTTTATTATTTGTTTTTGAGATAAAGTGTGTGTAATGTTTAATAAATCTCTCGTTATTCAGTGAAACAAAAATAATCTTAAAAATTAAATTTTTTCCAACAGATAAATCAACAACTTTATAAAAATAACATAAATACATCATTTGAAGTTTAATATTCTTCTTATTAACTTAACGATAAATCCAATATGGCGGCGGTGAAGAAGAGTCTAATGAAAAAATTAGTTTTAAATAAAAATATTAATTAAAAAATAATATATAAACTTGCTCTTAAAATCAAAACGTAACTAAAAACACACAACAAATCCTTTGTCTTCACAAAAGCTCACCTGTTTTTGTCAACTATAAAAAATAAAACACAAAAACGATATCCAAGTTGATTTGAATCACCGACACATTACCAAATATATTGGTAAACCATTTTCCCCAAAAAAAAAACAAGAACACACAAAATGACCTATTATTTGTACCTGTACGAGAAGACTGCGCTCTAGAGTGTCCAAAATAGGCGAGATGTACGGTGAAGCGCTATTTCTGTCACTTGGCACATCGCGCATAGCTGCTGCGCATATTGTTGAGTTGCATTAGGATTTGTCAACAATAGCGATCTAACACTGCGTCCGCATGCGACTATGAAAAGTGTGCCGATCCTATTACACGAAACATCTGATGTAAAACAAACTATTCATTGCTACGTTTATCAACTAGTCGTTTTAACTGTTTTAAGGTGCAATTTTAAAACAATGTTGAGATCTGAAGTTCATGTTGGCTTAAATTAGCTAAACCCGTTGGTTTACTTCACGATTCAATGCCCTTCGATTTCCGTCACTGGCATTTTCTCATCGGCCAGTAAGTGTTCGACGGTTTCCACGCGGTTTTTCTACGGTCGCGGCAGTCCACGCGGTTGTCTACATTAACAATAAGCCATATAAACCGCTAACTTTTGCGAGATGCAAGCAATAAATCATAAATAAAGAAAACGTTAAAATCGATGTTCTAAAGTTAAACTTTTAAAGTAAAGTTAAAGTAAATGTGAAAGTATACATTAAGTCGTTAACTTTTACGAGATAAAAAAATTCAGACCGTATAGTCATACATTACCAATAAGCCAGATAAATTATTTAGTTATGCAAAATGTTTTACAGAATCCCCACAAATAAAGTAAGCTCAATAAAACTTAATCTAAAAACAGCTGTTATATATTCCCGAACAAAACAGCAACGTAGGCCTATTTGAGAATTTATAACAAAATTAGTGTTTCCGAGGAAAATGAATAATGTTCGTGAAATCTCCAGGTAACACGGTCCAATTTGACACGTTAAATAGTAAAGAAATACGCGACTGTCACAGAAATTCCTTAAAAAAATAAATATAAGATAACAGTATTTAAACAGAATCTAAGCTTCCTTCACTTGTGTCATAAGTTATTTGATGAAATTGAGTTTGAATGACGACTGTCGAACTTCGTTCAGACCCCCTGTTCAGAGTATTTTTTTTTTTTTTTTTTTTTTTTTTTTTTTTTTTTTTTTTTTTTTTTTTGGCGATGGCAACCAATACATTCTGTTTGTGTCCTTATTAAATAACAAGAAAAAATAATGAAAAGGTAGAAATAATAACTGTTACATTTTAGTAAAATTTTATCAAAATTGTACACCCAATTTTGAGAGAGACGTAATTTTTAGTTTTTTTTTTCTTAAAGGATCTTTTGGATTTTCTTAAAATATTGAGTTTAGAAAGTCTAAAGATACCATATTTGATCAAAATCGGTCCAGTTGTTTGGCAATCAAACTTTATTCCACAAACATGTTTTTCCTTTTTTTTTATCCATCTCTCTGCACTACGTATGTGTGTTAAATTTAATACAAAAGCCTACATGTGTTTATTCAGTAATGTCTATTTTGTTTAATTTAAAAAATAGAGTTTTATAAAAATCTGTTCATACTCAGATAAATAGTAAACAAACTTTAATTACTTCCACTAGCTTCGACTATGGTCATGAACTCGGTCCTAATAAACCTCACTTGCTTTGATCGTGTCATAAAATCGTCTTACATGGTAAGTGACAGAGTTTTTGTCGGCGTCAAAATTCATTTAAGTTTTTGAAAATTACTCCCAAAATACAGGGTGATTATATTAAAAGAAGCCCAGAATTCAAATCATGCTATACCGTATGTACAGTGATTTAAAACATTTCACCATTGTTGTACACATTTTTGTATTGGCTAGCCTGGATCGGCGAATTTAATTTATTTCTTTATAAATTAATGTGTTGCTAAAGTTTCAGCAAACTGGCTCAGTAACGTACAAAAAATTTGAACGTAATAAATCTGTCTTAACAGAAAAAATTTACAAGATATTGAAGCTGTTATTAGTAGATCTCCTAGCAAGTCGAAAATGAATCAGTCAAACTAATGTTTTCTGCGGTTCACCTCATACTGCTGTATGAAAAATTCTTAAATTGTACCCAAACAAAATGCGGGTTATTCATGACCTAACTCCTCTTGATTATGAAAAAATAATTTTATAGTTTAGTTTTAGTTTTGGTATTGTATGTAGCTCATGTATCATTGAGCATGGCGACTTTGTCGTTGAAACGCGTTTGATTAAGTAAACCTAATTTTTGTGAGATCTTGTGTTCGAGTTTTATCTGTTATAATATTATCTCAAAAGTCGAGTTCAATATTTATTTATACATATTCATAGGAAGAATAACTTCGTTTTATTTGATATTCAACAACATAATTTTTCAACTCAATATTTTTTGCCCCCCGATTTTTTTGCTATAAGTGGGATAATACAAACAATGTTAATGCAAAATTTGAAATATATAGGATTTATCGTTTTGTCATTGTAGAATGGTTGCGATTTACAGATAGAGAGACAGACAGCCACCCAATAAGCGCATAAAATGCACCGTTAAAATGAGTTCATAGATGATTATTTCAAAAATTAGTCCATTAAGAATTATAATTGGAAACGTACTACGAAATAGGAATATTACTAGATCTCATGGAGGGACAAAGATAAATGTTACAAGGTTCCATCAACAAAGAGATTTATGGCGCAGTTGTGATTGTTGGCACGTTCGCACACATTGTTACTAGATCCTGACTCGCTGATCTTCTGTAGCCTATATGACATAGGTTCTTTCTATGGCCCCATTCAAACAAACCCAGTGGTACTTCATTTTTAAATATAGACTCCACTCGACCTTTGCGAGGCCCATTAAGCGAAATTCTAGCTATATCCCTCGTAGAAAGAAAGTCTCTCCCTCGTAGGCCTGCTCATTGTACTGAATTTGACTATTTTTAGTTCACTGGACAAGATCGTTAAGCATACAAAATCGGTCGGTAAATAACAAATTGACGATAGTTAGGGTCCTTAGGCAAAACCAAGGACAATTTCACGCTTTGTCTGTCTGTAAGCCGCAACCCGTCTACACAGACAAAACGTAAATCCTATATATTTCAAACTTCGCTTTTGTATTATCCCACAAATAAGAAAAATATAGCGGCAATAAAAAAATGACCTTGGGGTAGTTAAAGGACAAAAGTATCCAGTTGATTTTTTTGTTTTGTTTTTAATATGTGTGGGGTATCAAATAAAACTAGAAGTTATTCTGATTACGAATATGTATGTTTATTTGACAAAAATATTAATATGTTGCCGCTAGACCAGATTTAAAGTAGTATGTTCCCCCACCCTCAAATGTGAAAAAAGATATTTGGATTTTAAATTAAATTGCAATGCGAAATCATACATTAATAGTTTTTCTATGACTAATACAAATTAATTTAACTAAATAATGAGAAATACGTAGCATCAGTTTTTTGTGAGGCGAACAGTCTAATAGCAATAAAGGATGGATTGCATTTTCACTAATTACTCTTTATTAGGGTCCGTTGGTAAAATTTCAAACGCACGCGCGTATCTGTCTGACTGTCTATTGCTTAAAAGACTTCGATTTTATAAAAAATAACTTTCACTATACGTGCCTACCCAAGTCATGTGACTTTACCACACGCCTGAACATTTATTTAAACTTTATTACTGACCGAGCGAAGGGATATCCTCATTCAATTCGACCTTTGGAATGTTGTCAGCAGCCTATGTTTATTACCGACCAAACGCTTGTATCCATCCTTATGAAGTTTAAGAATGAGATTGAACAATTGCAGTACGCAGGTTTTTTTAAAACTTTATCCCTGTGGGTAGGACAAAATATCAAAATATTCCATGTAACATTATATTACAGTCCTATCTTGCTTATTTTTCTGTTTATCCGAGATTTTGTTTTATTTTACCCTAAAAAAAGTTATAACTTTGGAATTAAATTGAATATTCAGTTCAAATTTTGTATACGGATTTTCTATTGTAACGTTTCACACGTGTAACAGAAACAAATAATTTATTTAGTTTAAAATATGTAACGTCGAATATCCGGAAAACTTATAATTTTTTTCCCTTTAGTAATGACAAAAAAAAATGTTGTTTTTTAAAATTTTTACTGTAGCTCAAAGGATAATCGAGTTTATTGATAAATATCGAAAACATAATTTGTTGGTAATTGTCTATAACATCTAAGATTAAGTTGAAACCAAAATAATTTGGAATTCAGACAATTTTTAATCACAATAACAAAATGTCATAAAGTTAGTCTTAGTAAAGATACTAAATAAATATCCTTTTGTCTCTTGTAATTTTTTTATAAAGTTACCAATGTTCGAGCTATTTCAACTTACACATTTTTTACGGCGGCCATTTTGAAAATATACTAAATACATTCTTTGTTTCTGGTAGCCTACACGTGTAATATAAGCTACCGAATATACATATGCATATAGGCTACAAAATCTGAACTCAATATCCTATCTATTTCCAAAGTTATAACTTTTTTTGTCAAAAAAAAAAACAAAACAAAATGGCGAACAGACGGAAACCTTTCAAGATAGGACTGTATACTATGTGGCATTTCTTGAATATTTTGTCCTACCCAATCGGTTACTGAGATTCGGCCGAGTAATTTTTGGACGCCCTGTATATAAGTACGGGCTTAGCAATCCCGAGAAACCTAGCTGGATCTACTCCTTTTTTCACGTAGTCTAGGTTTAGATCCATCTTTTCATCTTTACTATTCGAACTCTTTTAACCAAATTTTGTTCTTTTCAGACCTGACGCTATTAGAGTATCGAAGGCTAGAGATCTCTATTTTATCTTCTTGTTTTATAAAGCGATCATGGCCGAGAGGTTTTCCACTAAACAACAAGTTTTCCTTTATACATAATAGTGTTAAGTTTCGTGCAGTTGCTTAAGACAACTTCAAATTAAAATATGATATTTGAACGATTTCCTAAAACTATTTTACATAAAGTTTTTATTTCGCCAAAAAATCCGCAGTCACTACATTTTATTTTAATTTGAACATTTTCGAGTTTTAGAGTGTTATAAAAATATCGAATAAGTTATTACTTAAAATAGTTACACGGTTTTGTCCCTTTATTTAGTTTAAAACTGGATATAAGTTGTATATATGTGTCAGTGATAGTTGGACTAAAATATAAACTGTAGTCAGATTGTTTACGCTTCAAATAAATTGGGTCAGCACATTGACAGTAGCTGTGGAATTATTTACTGGCGTGCTAGACAGTAGTCACTTGGGTTTGCAAGAAAGATTTAATGTGTGTATTTAAACTCCCAAGGAGCGAGATGTTTTTACAATTAATTACTATATACTGTATATTTTTTTAAATTGTAAAATCTATTTATTGTTGTTTCAGAAAATAATGTAATTGTTGAGAAATTATACAAAAAAAGTTTAGCATACGAAAGTCTGCTAGCCTACTTTCATCGGATGATGTGTGGTCAGCAAATCGAGTTCCTGTCGTCTTAATTCTAGAAATCGTGATCAGGATTCACTTTCTCACGATGATAAGTCTACACTGAAAAATTTTCAACCCCCCCCCCGCCCCTTGGGGATCGAACGCGGAACCTCTTGCTCAAAAGTGAAAGCTCCACTACACCAAACGGGAGCACAGTTGAATATAGCTGTGTATAAAGTGCTAAGCAGTATTCACATTACAATAACGTTTGATTATAAACAGTCTGATTGGGACCTAAGTGTCATAAAATGTTTCTGTTAAAAGTTACACACTGTAGAAAGTGACTCTTGAAAAAAAAAATTCTCTCAATTTACTTTGGAACTACTATAAATGTATTTAGTCTACTGCTTTTAAAAAACACAGTGACTTATCGACAAAAATTTCAATTTTCTCATCTTTCCTATCCCCAATTGATACTTTTTGTATTATTTTCTGAAAAGCACATACAATTTTGAGTAAAATACAACCATTTTCATTTTGAAAAGTAATAATGTTAGTGTATTTATG
Source organism: Aphrophora alni (assembly GCA_963513935.1). Taxonomy (NCBI): domain Eukaryota; kingdom Metazoa; phylum Arthropoda; class Insecta; order Hemiptera; family Aphrophoridae; genus Aphrophora; species Aphrophora alni. The sequence continues at coordinate 78,727,631 of OY740772.1, forward strand.
TAGTTTAAAACAAACAAAATGGGTGTTTTCGGGGAAACACTATTGTAGGACTGTTTGATGTTAGCCATAGCAATAGTCAAATTGTATAAAAAACTTGGCTTTGTAATAAGTTTTCATTTGATATAAGACACTTCAGTTTATACTCTTAAATTGAAAGAATAAACTAGCTTGAAATCTAAAAGTAAATTGCTTAAATTTTGTAATTATCTGTTTTAACACGGTACATAACAGATGAGTCAATTTAAACTTTCAGAGAGCATGTTACCTTTAATTATTTACTGAAAAACATCAAAAAATATCAAAATATATTCTCGTCCCTTTATCTTATCAGTTGTCATAGAATCCAGCTTATGTAGATTAAGCGTAATTTCAAAACAGTTTTTTTAAAATTATAATCCGGTTTTCTCTTACAATTAAAAAAAACCCGAAGTGTCTTATATCAAATGAAAGCTTATTATAAGGCAATGTGTTTTATATAATTTGACAATTGTTATATATATCAACAATCCTACAATAGTGTTTTGAATATTTAATGTTTTTCCAAAAAACACCTATTTTGTTTGTTTCAAAATAAATCAATACACTAACATTATTACTTTTCAAAAAGAAAATGTTTGTATTTTACTCAAAATTTCATGTGTTTTCTGATAATAACTCCAAAAGTAACAATTGGTAGGGAAGTTGAAAAAATTCATAGTTCCAAGGCAAATTGAGAGGAACATTTTTCAAGAGTCATTTTATACTTAGTATAATGTGTACTTTTACGCAAAAATTTGTTTGACACTAAGTGCCAATCACCCTGTATATTAAAACATCTAAGGAGATCTACTGTTCACGGAATTGTTGCTGATTATTATTAAATAATAAATTGTATTTATTTTATTATCATTTATCATTATTACTTTTTACAAAATAATGTAGTAGTTGAAAAAAAATATCTGTAACGAAAATATTATAATTAATATGTGTTACACACGCAAGACAAAATGAAGGAAAGACCGAGCTTACTAAAGTATCCGACAATCTCCCTGAAAATTCCGAGTCTGAAGATATAACAGAGTACAATTAATTTAACCGAATGTTAAAATAACGTCTTTTAATGCCTTTCCTCGATATTTTTTGCGTCTTTTAATTAAGAAAACACTAAATTAAGTGAATTCGTAATTTTTAAATTACCATCTATTATTTGAACGAAATGTACTATATAATTTTTGTTTTAAAGACGAAAAACTTCCTTATAATAATAATAATAATCAATGTTTTATTATTATGTATAAACTATAAACACTACAACAGCTTGTAAAATAGATAGTCAGCTGGGTTGCGCAACAAAATGTATTATATAATGCCGAATAATAACAATAAAATAATATTCCAAACAAAAATAATCAAAGTATACAGACTGATATAAAATAATAATAATCATTAACACTTTAAATATTTACTTTCTTAAATACTTGCACACTTAAATACATCCTTAAATATTTACTAAATTATACAGTACACACCCACTTACATTACACAACCATACTCTCCATCAATAACTAAACAACAACAAAAACTTATTTAAAAAAATATGTGGGTTTACTACAAGACAAATATTTAAAAAAAAAAACACAAAACAAAATGATGAATAGTTAAATTCTGTGATCAAATTTAATCTGAATTTCCAAGCCTCGATTAAAAATTTCCCTAGGTTACGCCAATCCCTTCCATTCATAACCTCTAAAAACTCTTCTTTATTAAATTCCTCTTTTAAAACCTAAAAAGTGCATCTAACAACAAAATGGAAAACATTTTCAACCTCCTGCGGATTTCACAAAGAGCACAAAAGGTTTCTGTCAGCGATCCAGGCTTTATAATTGTTATTTAGGTTCCGTCTTTAAAAACCCAATACATTGTAGCGATAGAAACTTTATAACAAAGATATGATCTAATGATGAGTTCAAGGTCAAGGAACTATATAGTTGATGACACTGTGACTCCTTGGTGCCTGAATATAAATTTGTCTTTCTTTCTTTCTGACGGACTCTAACATATACATCAACTGATCTTCCCCTCCACCACCACGTCCACGACATACTTTTGACCGAGCAATGTTCATTTTTATAACAAAATATTTTTATTAGCACCTGAATTGGTAGAATGTTAGTGAGCCCGTTCTGAGGCAACCGTATCGCAAGAATTATGTAATTTAATTTCATTCCTAATCTATAAATAAATATCTTTTCCAGTGCCATTTCTAATAACAAAGCATAGTTCGGAGTATAGTTAGGTAAAAGAAAAATTCTTTTATAAACAAACGCAATATTTCTTCAACATTATTACTCTCCCGGTAACACCATACCTAACACCCAGACTGTAATAGCAGTAATACTTAAAGGTACTTTATTATGAATGAAAATATTTCGCCACAAACTATTTAATTATAATTTAGCTAAGACGTGATTGCTTTTAAATGCGCATCCCAAGATAATTTTGTGATTAATATCACTCCTAGATATTTATATCGATTTAACACCTCAATACAATCACCCTTATAAAGCAAATTATCATTACTCAATTTATCTCCTTTTTGTGAAAATCGTGCTTTACTTAAATTTAGTTTTAAATTCCAAGTCACAATACGTCAAGTTTTATACGGTACCTTCTCAGCCGTTGGTGCTATTAAAACAATCTCGTCAGCATTCAATAATGTCTAGACTTTAACTCCCTCAAAATTTCAACCCCCTTCCAAACATTCTGGTAAGTCGTTCACAAACAATTAAAATATCAACGTACTTAAAATACAACCCTGGGTTAATCACATTGTCGTCTCAAAACCATCCGTAACTCCATCCTTACACCAGACGCTGGCTGTTGAACCAAGTTTTTTAATTCTGCAACATTCGAGTAGAAACCTTAGCAAGACAGTTTTAAAAAACATAGCATTCCTGTCTAAGGTATCAAAAGCTGGTGAGAAGTCAACAATGAAACAATACAATTTACCTTTTTTTAGCCAGGCGCAAATTAATCATACTTTTCAAATTTAAACAGATTATTAAAAATTAAGTAACCTTTTCTAAAATCTGCTTGGAATTCAATCATTATTTCCCGCTTATTCACCCACAACTTATACAATAAACATGTGTACATTTTGGCGATACAATCATAAAGGATAAACTTCTATAATTTTTAACATCGTTAATATCTCGTTTTTGTTTAGTGGAAAAAAGGATTTTTGCCCCTTAACTACCCTAAAGTAATTTTTGGTTGCCACTATTTATTTCTCCTATATGTGGGACAATACAAAGAATATAAATGCAAAGTTTGAAATATATATAGGATTTATCTACTTGTCAGTGTAAACTGGTTGCGACTTACAGATAGACGGACCGTCCGCACATGAAATTATAAGGGTCCTTGATCTTACCTACGGACCCTTATAAAAATCATTAAAATGAAATAAAATTTTATCATAAAGTGATAACAAGTCCTGATACATGTTCAAAATATGCCCATATACAAATATAGATTAAAATCTGTCAAAGCGTTTGGTCTATCGAGTCCTCCCTACACAGACGACTGACATCATTTAAAAAACTTTTTTGGGGCTCAGAGGATTTGAAAACAGACAAAAAAACTCGACATCCATATTTTTACCCATCACTGTACCAAGTATATGTGGTGTAATAAAAAATGGCCATTACAAGCGTATAATTGCAAGATTTCAGAGCGTTGGTGTTGTAAAGAAAAGTAGATTTTATAAGTTTTTGTTGTTTTAAATATTAAAAATATATATATCAACCAAAGGTAACTAAGGTTAAGTATCTGTAAATATTGTATAATATAACACATTCCAAACGGTGAGTCAACTATTTAAAAAAAGTTTAATGATATTGTCTAAAGATATTGAAGCTGGGAGTATAATTACTTGTATAATCTTAGTAAAGCTATTACCATTCTTTACCCAATAACTCTGAACTCAGTCCTTTCTTGTTTGTAACACAATTATTTGTTTGTCATTAAGAGTAAATCAATTTGTTCTATTTATACTAAAATATTTTATTATGTTAACTATAAATTAATAGCATTTTCCAAATTGTCCAATTTCAGCTTCGTACAATTGATCAGTTGTTTGTTGGGTCATACTAACTTTGTGATATTTTCTACAACCAAAATTTCTGATTTTAAAGCGTTTTTATGCTTTAGATCTCCTCAATTCAAATATATATTATTACTAAGTATATATAATATCAGTAACGACTCTGGAGTGCAAACAGCTAAACTGATTTTATTGAAATTTAGAAGTACAGTCTTGTTTAGGTTTGTGTATTTCCCTCTAAAATATGGTTATTTCATAATTTGAAGTTATTTCCCAAACGCACAAAAATTCCGTTTTTATCAAAATCATAATTATTTTGATTAAATTTCGTTTAAAGCTCCCAAGGTACCAAACAAAACCGGAAAGGTTCGTCTCCTCGGGAAAAATATGAATCGGAAGAAATTAAGAACTGAAATGCGACCCCGTCTAATAATAAAGATTTTGAAACAAAACGGATTGACAGATTTACTTCATTTTTAAGATCAAAAGTTTTTATATGTAGGAGTATGCTGCTAATATTATTATAACTCAAAATTCCGGGTTATTTGGTCAAATGGGGGAAATAAAGGGGGAATATATATTTTTTTCAAATTAGCTAAAACTATTTTGTTCCTAAATGAATTTTATACGGATCAATCAAATAAGTCAATTTATCCATTTATCAGTGGTCTATTTAATTTTAAGCAAGAAGTTCTCGAATTATATTTTTCTTTGTGAATGGGAAAAAGTATATACACTGTTTATTTATAGACTCTGGTAAAGGTTAGGTTATGTAATTTTATATTTTGACATGTTATAGCCAAAGATTATAATACTAAAAATCAAAACTATAAATAATCAATAAAAGACTAATCTGCGATAAATTAATTAAGAATCAATGGTGAAACAAAGAAAAGGAATCATTTTTTGTTTGTCTGAATTGTAGTTAGAACAATTTATTCCCACTTGTCTGAACATAAAAATCAGTTATGATAAATTAGACATACAATACTACCCTAATAAATCACGCTTACAAGTAAAGACATACAGTATAGGAATTTGTTACGGTAAGAATTTCTCTCTTTAAGACAACCATATCGAGTTCGGCGAATAAAAGCACGTCACGCTAACTACGGCGTGAAATAATGAAAACAGTTATATTCTACCATTACATTCTGTCCGTCATGAGAAGGTACGGGTTTTCTTACATTTTCCTAGATAATTCAAAATGGCGATCGAGTGGTTTATACATTCGTTTATGAAGTACTGCTTCCTACTATATTTGTTCGAATTGTAAATATGGTAAATTAGTTTTATTTTACAGTATTAACTCATAAAAACCGATCTGTTTAATAACTCCCTGAGTTTCCCCAAAAATAAAACTAATCCTTAGGCTCGTTTTCAAAATAAAATTTACCGAATACACAACAATTGCTCGTTTCATATTTTATTTATCGAAAATTCGGAGTGAATTTATTTTACACGAGGAACTACACGTAATAAACTCTTGGCGTAATCGTTGTAAACATGAGTTTGCGTATTTAAATAGAAGCTACGTTCGATCTAAAAATAAAGTGACAGTAAAATCGAAATAGTTTAACGTGAAATGTTGCGTTGGACCTTTTAAGAGCTGATTTTTTAAAGTCTTTAACCCCTTGAACGAGTATTTCCAAAGTCAAGAAGACAGCTAAATCTCTTTCGCGTATCTGAAAAAAATAAATTCATCCCATTTCAACAAAATCCTACGGACCGTTCAAAATATAATTTACAAAACATACAATAATTGCTTTTTAATGGTGTGAGATAGACGTACAAACTTAACTTAAATAGATTATACTGAGGATTAATTTGTTTCTAAATTTGACTATTTCTTAACTATTGCTAACATTTAATGGAGTACGGATTTGGCAATCCTGAAGTACCCTAGCTGAGCTATACCTTTGTTTGTGTATTTATAGTCTTGGATTAAATCTTTCCTATCAGGTCTCTCTTGTTCTCTTCCAACCCTCCAGGGTTAGAGTACTTTATTTTATTATGTACTTTTTTCTAAAGCGATGAAGATAGAGAGGTTTTTTCTTTAAACAACAAAGGGAGATTCGTATTAAGAAGCAATAACCCAATTGTATTATTCGGTAATCAGACAACGAGCTTTACGACACCAGTTATTGTCAGTGGAAGAATTTATTTTACGAATCTATAAATAGCCGAGTGCGAAGGCCGAAGTACTACGTATAAGGTTGTACAAACTGTTCTACACGCGACTAGCAGACATATTGTGCAACCACGAATAAATAATTTGTATTATTCTGGGATTACGTTGCGCAATATTTGTTTGTAAACAATCAGTCGCGGCAAGATACTGACCCTTGCCTCTCTTCTTACTTAGTCCGAGTTTTGCAGAATTTCTTAAAGTCTGTTTATAAACAACATTTTAAATAACAGTTAGATTTTATATTAAATATTAACACATGCAGCTACCAAGAAATGCAAACGTAAATGCTACACGGTTTTATTTTCACACATGGCGCAATATTGTACATACAAAGTAATGATGGCAATGAAAGATTTACTTCTTGATGTAGAGTTTTGGAGTTCCTCGACTACTGACTCCAAAAATTGATTGTTACGATGTAGGTTGTCATTAACCCTCAGAGCCTCATCTGTATAGTGGAACAGCCAAGAAGGACTTGTGCCCGGTGCGGGGCGGGTAGAGGAAGAGGCGGATTATGTCGGAAAATAACACCGTTCCACAAACATTGACTTTGTCTCCGAATCGACAGCTACCTGAGACTTGCCCTCCTTGCACCCCGTAACGTTTAGGCCTACTTCGAGAATAGTACAGCGTTTTCACCCGATCTGCGAAGTGCCTTCTTAGGCCTGTTCCACTATAGTGAGTAAAGTAATGGTAATCCCGAGGGAACCTAACTATCTACACCTTTTTTTCATGTGGTCTTGGGTTAGATCCCTCTCTTTCAGGTCTCTCTCGAGGAACTATTGTTATTTTCCGACTCTGAACTATTAGAGTTTCGAGAGGTAGGGGTTTATTTTATGTTTTTTCTTCCTTCATTTATAAGACAGAGGGTTTTTTTACCTTTAACCAACAAGATCAATAATTAAATCAACCCTTTTACCATTTTGATATATGAATATTGTTTAATGATATTTGCATTGTTGGGCATCAAAGTTCTAACAACTTACATGAAGTTTAGCTCATATAAAGCCCTTACAAACTAAAACAAAACGTATTGGGCGACATTTTCTTCAGACGTTATGGGTTTAATCCGGCCTATATAAATAATTCATTTAAACTTTGTGATCAATAGATCTCAAACCATTATTTTTGAGAAATGTATACGAATGTTTTAGGTTTTTTCTGGACGGCTACATTTCAGAAAAACTTAAAATATGGGATGCATATTTAGTGAAAATTTAAATTTAGTGTTTTGGTCTTATAGTAAATCCCAAATTAGAAGTTACTCAAAAAATCAAAGAGAAAAAATACATCGAGATTAGTTCAAAGAATTGCTAAGACTGATCAATCGTAAACAGAAACACAATCCACGGGGACAAGACAGACAAACATTCATGTTAACTAATAAACACATTTTGAGCTTAGGTGATCCTGGAACAGATATTTCTATAAAAAACTCAACAATGATTTGCACTCCATCAGAAAAATTAAGATAGGAACATAAAATTTGGTATTTGGGGACTACAGTATGTTCATATTGGCATTAAAAAAAAAATTAATAAAAAAATATAATTTAAAATCTCGAAATGGCGGGAAAATGTGAAATTTGTATAATTACGAGATCCGGCATAGCCGAGCCATCGACACAGAGAGTAATATGTAACCTACTGCTTCGAGCCAGAATATATTGGACAGTAAATCTTGAGGATGTGTTACTGTCCTGATTGTATGATCGGGCAGAGTAAGTACAATGATGGAGCTCATCAATTTGTTTTATTTATTACATGTTAGAACGGAAAATGCATTTTAACCAGAGCCTGTTATTCAATTTTGAAAACAAAATTGTTGAATTTTTCAGAAAAAATATTGCTTACAATTGTGAACATTTGGAATTTACCGTCCACATACTCATGACCTTATAAATGAAGTATCACTTTCTTTTTTTGAGAACTGTTTAGTTGTACCCGTGACATCTCAGCTTTCGTTAGCTGTGAACTAAGAGGTACGACTAAGGGGTATCGGAAACAGAGAGTTAGGAACTGTTGATTGGTAGGAAGACTTAGTGACTGGATTGCGTTCCAGACTGTAAATTAAGTGTGCGGAGAAGAGCTAATCAAAAGTAAAAGAACCAAGCACTTAATTACCTTTCCATCGACCCAACGCTCAGCGACAATTGTCGCACAACTTGGGGCGAAAAACATCGACGGTCCGTGGCACAAGACAGTCGGGGTGTACACAAAGGGCTAAGTTATACAATACCACTAACAGAAGGTCATTTCCCTCTTAATACAAGTTCGACAAGTGAAAAGAATGTTTCGTCACTAACTAGTTGAGACTTGTCAAAGATTACTGTTTCACGAAGGAATTACTTGGAACAATGACAAGTTACAAGTTGTCACAAGATATTTTACTCACATTGACTGATGTTCTGTTTCAAAAAAAGGCAGTCACTTGTCTAAACAGACTTTTACAAATGTAAAGAGCGTAGTTAACTGGCGATACGTTTGTTCTTAAGTTTTAATTGATTTTTTTAGAGTAAAGTGATTATGTAGTATTCAATCAGCAAAAGACAAAGTACATGAATACCAAGATGTGTGAAAAAGAGGTTACAACAATTTAGAAAATGTAAAGATTTAACTACTTAGGATCACAAAAAACCAAAAGAAATCTAAAGGCGTATCATTAGCTGTAACAGGTGTTATTACATCCTTATGAATTTACTAGTCAAACATTATTGGAATAAAATTTAAGATCGAAATTTGTAGAGCCCTGATTGTTATCTACATTAATTTGTGAAACGTGGATACTGTATTAACAAAAAGATTGAAAGAAATACTTATGGGCATGAAAACTAATTATGGCCTACCAACATGTAGGTGGTTGCTGATATTGTGAGATAGCTTGACTAGACATGTCTTCCGAATAGGCGACAACAGAGAAGTAAATCCAATGACTAGAAACCGACAGTATGTTATAGTTTCGTTATTGAAGCTCATGTATCACTGAGGATGGCGACTTTGTCGTTGAAACGCGTTTGGTTAAATAAACGTAATTTTTGTGAGATCTTGTGTTCGAGTTTTTATTCTACAGCTATATTTAGGACAAAACAAAGGATGTAAATACAAAATTTGAAGTATGTAGGTTTTATCGAGAGAGAGAGAGAGAGAGAGAGAGAGAGAGAGAGAGAGAGAGAGAGAGAGAGAGAGAGAGAGAGAGAGAGAGAGAGAGAGAGAGAGAGAGAGAGAGAGAGAGAGAGAGAGAGAGAGAGAGACACGCTCGTGAAATTAAGAGTTCTTATTTTTACCTACGGAAATTAACTTATAAAGAAAAATTAATGAAAATGCCGTCGTTTTTGTAATGGATATTGAATTGTTTATCTCACGTCTCACGACTGCTTATACGCTACGCATCTCTCACTGTGTGGTTAAAATACGTTGTATTCGTTATACAAAAAATTGTAACATATGATTTCACACTGCAATTTAATTTCAAATCCAAATAATTTTTTCTTCAAATTTGTAGGTCTTGGAGTGTTTTAGTTAGAAGGGGGGAAGTGGATATGATATCTTACACTTTAAATACACCCTCCCCTCAAATAAACATACATATTCGCAATCACAATAGCTCACCGATCTACCCCAAGGTCATTGTTTTTTTATTACCACTATATATTAATTTTTTTTATATATATGTGGGACAATACAAAGAAGTATAAGGGTCTATGGTTTTACCTACGGATTCTAAAATGAGAACGGTGGAATGAAAAATTGGAAAAATGTTCTAATTATCAAATTCGTATTTTCACATATTTCAAATCTGTATAACTTATAATATTTATAAATTCAACAAAACGTAAAAACTGTTTTCTGAGTTTATTTACCAATATTTACAACAAATTTCATGAAATCTAACAAAATGTATTCACAACAAATACTTATGGGCTATCTTCTGGATTTGTTTCCAAACTCTATTCATCTTCATTTCAATCGCGATGTTTCTAGCACTTCAAATCAATTAGAAAAATTAGGAGAAAATACATTTTGGAGGTCAAATTTTTTGCTAATTTTCTTTTTCCAACAAACCTAACAACGGTTTTAAGACTTGATTTTCTGGTAAGAGGGAGTTTTAAAGAATTAGTCAATGAATAGAGCATAAATTTCCAAACCATGATCTATACCCATTTCATGTTCAGTTGTAATAGTTAGATTCAATATTAAGGAATTCCGAGATCGCTCGAATAAATACGTTAAAAATAAACAAAACTGGAAGTGTAGGCCTAGGCGGAAAGTTTTCTTGCATGATTCACGCTCGAAAACAGCATCCATCTAGTGGTCATAGACCTAGACACGTGTCTCGGCTGTTTTCAGTTCAGTAAATAAAGCTAGAGACTTTAATGCTATTACTTTTTACAAAAAATATAATAAAGATCTGAAAGAGGAAATTTCAATACAATCTATAGTAGTATAGAATCATTTGTACCCATTAATGTTTATAACTATACACTGTTTAGCCTGTTGATTTAAGCTATAATCACATTTCGCCAATATTATTTGTTTTTCGAAAACGCTTGGGGTCGATTATGATATATTCATCATTAATTTTCCCTTTGTTACTAATAAAATTTATTACTTTAACGAACTATTATTTTTGGTGAATGATATATTTAATATCTAAGAAGGAGATTAATTTTCATTTTGTTACTAATGAGCATATTACTTTAAAGAACTATTATTTTTGGTGAATAATATATTTAACATCTATGAAGGAGATTTATTTTCATTTTGTTACTAATGAGCATATTACTTTAAAGAACTATTATTTTTGGTGAATGGCATATTCAACATGTAAGACGGAAGTTAATTTTCCCTTTTGATACTAATGAACATATTACTTTAAAGAACTATTATTTTTGGTGAATGATATATTAAACATCCAAGAAGGAGATAAATTTTCATTTTGTTACTAATGAGCAAAAGAAGTTAATTTTCACTTTTTTACTAATGAACATATTACTTTAAAGAACTATTATTTTGACGAATGATATATTTAACATCTAAGACAGAAATTATTTTCATTTTGTTACTAATGAACATTTTACTTTAAAGAACTATTATTTTTGGTGAATGACATATTCAACATATAAGAAGGAAGTTAATTTTCACTTTTTTACTAATGAATATATTACTTTAAAGAACGAATTTTGACGAATGATATATTTAACATCTCAGACAGAAGTTAATTTTCACTTTGTTACTAATGAACGTTTTACTTTAAAGAACTATTATTTTTAGTGAATAATATATTTAATATCTATGAAGGAGATTAATTTTCATTTTGTTACTAATGACCATATTACTTTACAGAACTATTATTTTTGGTGAATGACATATTCAACATATAAGAAGGAAGTTAATTTTCATTTTGTTACTAATGAACATATTACTTTAAAGAACTATTATTTTTGGTGAATGATATATTTAATATCTATGAAGGAGATTAATTTTCATTTTGTTACTAATGAACATATTACTTTAAAGAACTATTATTTTTCGTGAATGATATATTTAACATCTATGAAGGTGATTAATTTAATTTAATTAATATTATTTTAAAGAACTATTATTTTTGGTGAGACCCAGATTATTGCTTTTTTTCTTTTTGAGAGAGAGAGAGAGAGAGAGAGAGAGAGAGAGAGAGAGAGAGAGAAGAGAGAGAGAGAGAGAGAGAGAGAGAGAGAGAGAGAGAGAGAGAGATAGAGAGAGAGAGAGAGAGAGAGAGAGAGAGAGAGAGAGAGAGAGGTAGAGAGAGAGAGAGAGAGAGAGAGAGAGAGAGAGAGAGAGAGAGAGAGAGAGAGAGAGAGAGTAAATGTGTACATTTTATTTTAATATGTTTGGATCAGCAGTCTATTAGCGATGACATATTTGATTCTCCGACCTTGCCATCAACAATATGTATTTCTAAAACTACACTTCATAGATTCTAAAGGCACGATATAACTTTTAAACGTTAAATTCAAACATCTACCATTTCAATAATTGCTCATTTTTATTTTTTACGAATTATGAAACTAACAAATAGCCTATCTGTATTAAGAGTTATTATTATTGATTTTATTTCTTCCAGCACTCAGATTATGCAGTATTTTTTTTTTACCAATGATTCTTTTATTTTTAGAATCACATCTTAAAATAAATAGATGAGGATTTTAAAGCTACATACAATAAACTATTTTTAATGGATTGTAAGACCCAAATATGACAAATTATTCTCAAAAATTATTTCAAGGGCAATTATTTTAAATTGTATACTAAACATTTCTATTCTTGTTACGAATTAAAAAAAAAAAAAAAAAAAAAAAAAAGAAAAAACCCTGTCCTACGCGATAAGGGTACTAACAAGAAGGAAGGTGGTTTTTAGTGAGTAAGAATCTCACACTATTGGGAAGATCGGATGTCTCCCTTTGTCTTTTCAAAATTTTCCACACCTCATAAGAATTTTTTTTAAACTGCAAGTTCGTTTTTTATTTTAACGAGTGTAATTAAAAGTACCATGATAGCCTTTACGTTTAAATGGATGATTTCATCTGGATTACTCAATAAATAAATGAATGAATATGATATAAAGATTATGTAATACTTCTAAATATTTTCAAAAAATATTTGATTTTATACTCGTATATATCAAAGCAATATAAATTTAGAATCGCAAGCAGGATTTACAATCAGTAATTATTGAGTTACTCTAATATTCCTGCAATAACAAAATGTGTAATTTCCTTTTAAAAAATAATTTATCAACGTAAATCCAATTTTGACTATTTAAAAAAAAACTCTTAAAAGATTCATAAATATTTTAGAATTGCGTTACAGTAGCGCCTTCAATTGATAGCACGGGCGTTACGCAGTGTTTATAATGTAAACCTTTGTTGGTTATTTTGTCTTCGCGACACTAGCGCGCCTCAATGATAGCACGGCCGTTTGTCACAACTGCAACCGGTTGGTTTACATCATTGTTCAAAAAAATACAGTAAGTAGATTTTCTATAATAAATTTAGTAGACTGAGGAAACTAGGTCCTGTTTTATCTTGGTCATTACCCAATTATAGACAAAGCCGTATGTATAGATAAAGTTACAACCTAACCGAACTATGTATGTAAAAGGTTTTTTGTTTTGATTTATTTGCCGATGACGGCTTCTCAAAACAGAAGGTGCTCCGAAAGAGTAATAATGTGAATGAGACACAACGAGTAGTCTAGTCGTTAAAAACAAGAACTTATTTTCTAAACTTCGCCACTGGAAGTATTTTTTTTTTTCGGGTGGTAATGTTTTCCCCTGAAATATACTGGAAAATAATATAACTTTCATGCGAACTTGTATAGATGCATCAATATCCATCATGTTAAATCAGAGTATATAAAATATAAGCAGTAGTTTGATCATCACCCATCGATTTCGACACTGGTACACGGATCATAAAAACAATTTATTTTCTAAATTAAAACATCTAAGGCCCGAGGTGTAGGACTACAGTTTACGGAATGACTAGAATGCAAAGTTAGCGTTTTAAAATCATTGAATATGATTGTTAGTACAACAAAACACACCACACTTTCGGCAGCCTACAATGACATGATACTCGTTTTCTACAGCTTGCCGATGTATTTATACCAAGTCGAAGATTGAGGTCAGAAAATGAGCGTCAAATCAAGTCAGCGTATCAGTGTCAGACAAATATTGATTTTCTATTTTCTAAATTAAAACTAGGCCACACATGTAAAACTCAAACGTTTTAGAGGTTAGTTTATCTAGTTAAGCCTACCTTTTGACCGTGAACTTAATCCTTAACAAATACGGAAGGGAGACACAAACACGGAGGCGCGGACTCGGACTAACACATGTGCCGTATGCAGCCAAACAGTCCAGCTGAAAGCCTAAATAGATTTGACCCAATGCCAATTTCAACCTTAACACGAGAATCTCTTTTTATCTTTGTGTTTGTGAATTCTTTACAAGATTTTTATATTTATCTCGGATTCTAGTTTCTTTTAATTTTTAAACAGTTAAAAATATCAAAACTGAATGCTTCTATGGCGGGAGCTTCATGGGTTGGATTTTAAAACTGCTGATTTGCCTCAATTTTTCACCGAAAATGATAAAAATGAGATATTTAGTTAATTTTATTTTTCGAAAAAAAATCTTAGAATTACATATTTTTTCAAAACAGGCAAAGCTTTATTCACTTTTCTTTTTAAGTTTCTGAATTTTCTATATTTTTTTAAAACTGAAAACCGAATGTACAGAATGGTTTTTGCCATATCAATTTTTGGTGATATTTGTTGAAGGGTTTTATATTTTCTAAGCGTTTTAAAACAAAACAGAATGTCGAAATCGAGCTTCAAAGTATCATCCAAGAAATTTTAAATCTGAATTTGAATAGATTTGTTTACCATACATAAGGTACAAAAAAAATCTACATTAGCAAATATTTTTATTAAACAGTTTGATTAAACCCATAAATCCAAAATAATTTTTTTAAATTTTTGAACCTCCAAAAACCTGTCAGATTTTGATTAAATTTTTATACGTTTAAAACAGATTTATGTGTTTTTAGGGAAATGATTTAAAACTTACTATCAGTTCAACTCTTTTTTCTTTATAATTTATTTTTAAAAAGTTATGTGCTGGCCAAACTGTTTTAAAATTTATCAATCATTTGTTTTCTTCTGGTGCTAATAATACTTGTCTTTCCAATCTCAAATCCAAAATTTACTCTTGGTTTTCACACATAAACTATTCTAGGAACAACCAAATAAATTATATATATATATATATATATATATATTAACTATTTGAAACAACAATGACAGAATAACAGAACTGTACTACAAAATTCGCTTTATTGAATTCCTTAGGTAATGAAACTTTGACCTAAGTAAAAAACAAACAGAGATTAAAGTTTTGCAATTACTATGCTTATGCTATACTTATTCTTCATTAAGAGACTTAACAGTGGGAGTTTGCATTGTTAACCATTTGAAAACCTATGAATACCAAGGATGTAGCTACATGAGAAAATAAAGAGAAAGAGAAAATGTGGAAGAACCTATAAGAGGATCTCATGGAAGGTGGTGGGACAGAGTATAGATTAGAGAGGGACAGAGAAGATGCATCATATTGAAGGCGAAAGTAAACTCATGGATGCAGCACCAAAGTAAGTAACCCATACAGTAAGTAAACAATTGAAATCTAAAGTAACTAGAGTAGTTGTACGAAATGTTTTTTTACGCAACGCCACTTATATCCAAACTTAAAGAAGTAGAATTTGTTCAGGTTATTAAATAATAATCATTTGAAATAAAATTAAAGATATTAAAATAAATTTTACACGAATTGTAATAATGTTTATTTACATTTTAGAAATAAAGAATATTTTTATGACAAGCATGACTAATCCAAAACTATAGTGTGACAAACATTAACATGGCCTATCAACTAACTATGATTAACACTTAAAGAATGCTAAATAGAAATGGACACTTCATCATTTAAAAACAGGTCTCCCCTTCCCATATCCTTTATCTAAATTCCTTAATATTAATTAACACATAAGAGAAAACACCTCTACTTAGTTCAAAATTAAGCCTTCCACTAGGGGCGATAAAGCTCCGAGAATCACTCCACCTAAGGTATTTAAACCCGACTTTACAATAACCATATACATGATTTAATTACTTGTTATTTTATAAGATTAGTTTACTAATTTTGTAACTTATATATAGAAGGTGGTAATATGCTCCACTGTTAATACATGCTAGGTCAGACAAGTTTGCTTTCCAATTGTCGACACATTTTGCATTTTGTTAAATCAAAGGAAGCAAGTGATATGTGATTGTAGCAACAGGCATTCGGCCAACACTGAGAGCAATGCTCTATGACCATCGCAAGCTCATTAAAGCATTCTTAAACACTATTAACAATTTATAATCAACTGTGGTTGTAACTGTTTGGATCACGGCCGACTTAAATTTGTTGGGCACAATTGCAACAACTCATGCAGTGGTAGATGGATTTTAATGAAAAGGAAGATTTGATTAGTACGAAGTAAATTAATAATTAAATTGACACCTTAGATTTTGGAACAAAATTTTGTGTTTGCCAAAGCAAATCATACTAATTTTTTTTTTAAACTTAATATCAATCTACTTGAAACTTATTTTTCTTGGACATAACTGAACTCATTTCGAAACCTAGGAAAGATATTCTTATGACACAAGTCAGCTTAAGAATGAAATCATCCTCCATCCCCTTTAAAATAATGGCCTTTAAAAAATTGTTTTTGTAATTCTCGACTACGGTATCGTTACATACTAGAATTGTGCGTTTTTTACTGATAACATGTGTTAACCATCTTAAACAATCACAAGATAGTACTAAAATAATTCAACAATTACTTCTTCAGTTATATTCTCAGTAGAAACTAAAAATGCGAAAATAACCGTAAAATGTGTGAGTTTAAACAACCAAGTCAAAATAATGTTATATGTTCAATTTTTCCCATGTTTATCTCAAAGAAAAGAATAAGTACTAAATAATCACAATTTCATGAACTATTTTTAAATTTGTTGAATTGAATTTTTTTTTCAAGATTGAAATAAATACTTTGTATGCACAACTAAACTAGTAAAAATCAGACTAATCATTTGGGCGGTATATAGTGATGATATATTCAGACAACCTTCAATTTGTTTATGATTTAGTTATACTAGATACTTGATAGAATAAAACTTGAACAGAAATTCTCACAAATAGTATGTTTATATACCCCAAACGAATTTCATCAACAAAGTCGCCATCTTCAGTGAGACATAAGCTACTAATAGTCTAAAACAAAAAGTTTTCATGTTGTTTTTATAAATTTTAAAGTTATTTACAAATTTTGAAAAGCAAGAACATAAAATGCTAGAAAAAATGTTTTACATGTGTTCTTTGTAAAACAAGGACAAGATATCAAAGGTGTGTTTTACAGAGAGTGTGAACTATTTTAATAATGAAACAATGCAATAAAGTTTCAATTATGTATAGACATTGGAGTGAGGTAATTTGAACAACGAACTTTGCTTACATAACAGAGAGTGATGCAATTTAGAGAACTTTTGTTATAAAGACTGAGTTTAATTTCATGTTTCAGTTTAAAAATAGAACAATTTGAACATTGATGTGTGCTATTTTATAGTATGAACAATAAATGTGTTTTTGTAAAACACGAAGCGTGAACTTATGATGCAACGGTTAGAGCAATTGTAATGAATCAGCATGCAGACAATGGACTGAGTGACTTCAGATGAAAAGTTTTGTTAAAAAAGAAAACATGTCTTGGTATAGCACGTATAAACTTTTACTATGTAAAATAAAATATGTATTTGTAATAATTTAGAAATTTTTCAATATATAAGTTTGAATTTGTTACATGATTTTTTTTTTACTAATAAGACACAAGTCTTATATTTTAAAGTAAAATTAATATGTGAGAGTCCTTTTAATTGCAACTGAAAATTAAATTTAATAAAACTTAATTTTCTTTCTTTGTGCTGAGTCTTGAATATAATAGAAGAACTGTGTAGGATGCATTAACATAAGATATTTTACCGGAACTTGATTTTTTTACATGTACTCCTAATATGTTTGTTTTGTATAAATAAATAACATGTACATTTCAGTATAAAAAGGATTTCTATTCTTTCTATCCAATATTCCATTAAGTATACTGTTTCAAAAGAACTTATGACCCTATAGATTTTAGTATTCACTTTTTTTTTTTTTTGTATTAGTAAATTACAAATGGCGCCCAACTAGATCAGAACATAGCACTTATATAAAGTAAAATCAAACGCTTGTATTTTATATTATTACACAGAATAGCAAAGCAATCACAAGGGGGCAATGCCAGAAACAGAAAAAGCATATTTCCTAATATTAACCTAAAGGAGACATTAGTGAGCTAGTGAATGTTATCCATTTTATTCCAGAAGATAAAAATAACAGCTTAGAAATAGTAAGATAAAGATGATTCATTGCAAGATGCAAAAGGTCTCTGTCAGAACAGATGGACAGACATGCGGATATCTACCATCTTGCCAACTTGCATGTGCCAAATCTACTAATGCACATATGGAAGCAATTTAGGGGAATAGATACACATAGTACACACTTATATGAGTATGAACAGCTGTTATTCACGTTTTATACTATCATAAACAGCAGACTGACCAGTTATACTTCTGAACAATTGTTTATTCTATGTTCAAATTAGACACCACTTTTAAGTCCATATTTCAAATGATGTTCACTATAACCTAACTTTTTCTAAAGATAAAAGTCCTATATATATACAAGTCATAGTAAATACAAAGATTAATACACAATTTATGTGAAATAAATAGGAATTCTATTGGCTAAGTACGTTGTGAAATTTTCTGTAAAATAGAGTCCGAATAGGACACTAAACAATTAGGAGGAAATATATACAATATGCTTGTTCCAAAACTATAACAAAATGTACATCTTTGCTTGGAAAGAAAATATACAAAAAAGGAAGAAAATATTTAAAAAAAGGAGGGAAGGGGCTACAATAAAAACTCCTAGTCCTCGAATACTCTAATAGTGAGAGTCAAAAAAGAACAAGACTTGGTCAAGATAGGAAAGATGAAAGACTGGAATCTAACACACGACTACACAAAAGAAATATGTCCGACCCCCTAAGGAGAACAAAAATGAGCAATGCATACCTGAATAAAATAAAATAAAACTTAGCAACCAAATAATAAAGTTAACACATAGAATATTTAGAAAAAAATTAATCTGCCTTATGAATTAACCCAAAAAAAGAAAGAAAACAAATGCTAATTAAAATTTAATGGTTCAACCAATTTTGTTAGTAGTAATTTTTAATATATATATATATATATATATATATACATAAATAATAAAAATAAACAATTAACAACATATGAAATTATTAATATAAAATAATGAACAAATAAATAAGGAATCACTATTCACACTATAGGAATTTCCAAATATAAACTTACACAACCACCCACATACATATACGCTCATACATACACATAACCTACCACTCAGTCCATGAGCCAAAAACGTTTTAATATAAATATAAAGTCAGCATCCAAAAGTAATACACTAAAATTATAAATTTTCTTTTAAAATTACACATTTATTTTTGAAAATCTGTCTATATCTTGAAATTTCTACATCAAACGATTTCTTTAAAAAGTTTGAAAACAATGCTACACTATTTTGTTGTAGTGTTTTTAGGCACAGTAGTTGTATATATAAATGTGGAGTTCTACTATAATAGAGTTGTTCATGTAATGTCAGTCTTCGAAGTAACATGGATGTAGTGGAATAATTTCTGAAAGAATAAGTTTTTAATGAATTTTTAGAATTACTGAAACTCCTCCAATAAAAGAGTCTAAGTACTTTATAAATGAATAAGTGAATAACCGGCAGAATCTTAAGATGTACAAATAAAGGCCAGAAATGAATTATCCCTAATTTTAGACATAATACAATTTTATATTATAATAATCACATTTGTTGGAGCTGTTTAATCTAGCCCAATGATAACCTTCATAGTCTTTTGTCTATCATTATTAAATTTAGGTAAAAGGATTCACATTCATTAGTAGAAGAAACTTGATTTTCTTTTCAAAATTAAACATTATTTTATTTTGTTTACCAGTTTTTTTAAAGTATTTCAAAATGTAGGACCTAATTACATATGAACGATATATAGCTAAAAACCTGGAAAAGAAGGCAGTATTCATTTCAGTGATAACAATTTTTTTTTTTTTTTAACATGAGGTTAAATGAAGTCTAAAACTCCTAATAAATTGGCTACAAACTAAAAATATTGATAAAACCTGCAATACTGTAAAATGATTATCTTTGGTGAATTTAGAAAATTACCTATATAAGGAAAACAAAAATTCTTCGAACAACAAAAATTTTTGTCACCTTGTTTTTGTTATTATGAATATCGCCACAGTACTCCGTGAACATTTGAAATTAACTATGCATATATGTAACAAATTTGGATTCTAAACAAAGATCATTAAATGGTGAAAGTATAAAATTATCAATTACAAACTGTGGAAACTTAGTTTTTAGAATGATTTATTTATTTGTCAGGTTTTAAAAATGATACAATATGTATAGAAACATTTGATACTAAATAAAATACCGTACCCCCCCTCATACATACACACACACACACACACACACACACACACACACACACACACACACACACAAACATATACTGGACATTCATAAAAACAATCAAAATTTGAAAAGAAATAGTGTCACATTGACAATTCAATTAATTATTATCAATATTTAAGCAGCATCTTAAACCCATTATATAAAGCAGCATTTATAAAGATGGAAACCCATCATATTACACATATGTAATAAAGTACAATATCTTAATGCCTTGGAGGAGTTCGAAATCTACAAAGCGTTCAAACAACAACCTAGTAATATACTAAATGAACAACTCTCGTTCTCATCCAATATTCTATTCGACAGTGCCATCAAGATGCAACAACAGGAACCGTTTATTCAAAGTCAGATAACGAAATAATATTAAATATCCCGTCGAGATCGATTCGCCAGGGAATACACACCGACCGATATATAATTATTTTCATTTTGTGATCGTATGAACATTAAATGTGCGTAATAGTGTCATGTCATGTTTTGTGTTATTATGTATGTACTGTGTATATTCTATTGACAAGCTCCATATGGAACGATTTAATATAAACTAAATGCTTTATACGATCTGAAGATGGACTCACGAAGCCCGAAACTGTAGTAATCTGTAAATCAACGGAAGGATTAGTTGACGTACCGATAAGGTAATTCATTTACTTATTCATAAATTTACTAATCCGTTGGTTACAATGTTAAATTTGCCCTCAAATTAAATTACAAAATTGTTTATCAGAAAAAGCAGTGTTGTAAAATTTGCAGCAAAAAAAGTCATAGCATTTGCATAGTATGAATATTTTAATAGGAATTTTGTGAGTTATTTTTTGACCTTATACAGTGGTTCTAAATTTCTCGGTTACATACAGAATAAAATTTAACTTACATAAATGGTGAATTTAGTTTTCAACAAACACATATATTGGTGGACAAATGACTATTGTATTTTTTCAAATACCTTTCTCTTTCTACATAGACTGTAGGTTTTTATCATCATAAAACCTTTCATTTTAAGTTTAAAAACCTTAAATACATTGGAATTCGTACAGAATTTGCTGATTATACTTATTGCATACAATATGAATCAAATTGGGTTAAAGTTTCTTGAAATTTAGTAATGTTTATATTTTACTCATTGCAAAAGACAAATATATATGGTACTAACTGTAGTTGAAAAGGGGGAATATTACCTATCATGTCATTATATCGAAGAGACTAGTTGGAGCTTTTTCCACCCTATCCTGATAAGCATAGAAAAAGCATAAATCAACTAAATTAAAAGTAAAACTCTTCATACTTATAAATTTTCCATTTTTAGTTTAATCAAATGACAATTAATCTCATGATTTAAACAAATTTCTTTATTTGAGAAAAACAGTTATGTGAAATTTTATAGAATACTCAAACTGAATACTCAGCGAATTAAAATTTTGATGTGATCATGATTTTTAATAGTTTTACTATACTTCATTTATTAGTATTTTTTTCATCAATTGTATTTATTCACTATTCAGATTTAAAATTTGTAAGATCTAAAAAGTCAGGTCTGATAACTCTATTTTTTTTTTTTTTTTTTTTTTTTTCAACAACCTTAAGCTAGTTGAGGTAAACATTACTAGATATAAAACCATGCTCTACATATATTAATAAATAATTTGAAGTATTTTTAGTTGAATAATTACAAAACTATGGGGGGGGTGAACAATTTTTATACCTCACATTTTAAAACTCTTTACACGATTTTGGGTGGTTAACAAACTTGTCCACAATAATGCTAAAAATAAACTACGTACTAAATTCTAAATTAAGAACAAAATCAGATAAAAATTATGAGCGTTAGTGTGCCAACAACTTATATAAGTACATATTTCACACTCCCAGTCTGGGTTTTACCATAAGGGCCAGCTGAAATAGCTTATTTTTCTTGTAGAAATTCCCTAAAAATACTTATAACTCTGACAGAATTATGAAATAAAACTGTAATTTACCGTCACAATTGTGGAACTGAGCCAAAATACAATTAAATTAAAACGTCGTAGTGTTTGAGATCCACAGAAAAAAAAAAGTGAAAAAAATTATGACTGGTTATTTACGGCACCACCTACGTGTAACTATCATGTCAAAACTAAGTTTCATTGTGATGTGCCAAGAATTAATGTACAGTGTGTAATAACTGACAAAATACAATTTTGTTAACTATTAAACGTTAATATTTATAGATAGTAATTATATCTTGAAACGCAAAATCCAAAATTTATTTCTTACATTTCACTAAATTCATTTTTTTTTAATTGTAGTCATTGTTTGGTACTAAGAATTATTAGTAAATTTTGTTTTTAAAATTGCCCATTAAGTAAAAGTAGGAGAGGACAAAACATATTTTAATGTGGTGATACTGCCTTGAAAGTATTAAAATTTCAATGAAATATTAAAAACTATACATAACCATGAATCTGAATATTATTTTCAACTTGGGATCTGCGCTGTTGTCTACATATTATCATGATGAAAATATTTTGAAATTCCGTTCCTACACATTTCGTTCACTGTGGAATGCCACTCATTAACTGTATAATCAAATACAAGAAAATATATGACAGAAAATACAAATCATTAATGGAAGAAAATTGTATACAATTTTAGATGCTCAATTTTGATGTTTTAATCAGTATCAATATTTTAGGGAGCTATCTTCTGAAACCATTTAATTTTTCTATACTTTTTGGTTGTGATTTACAACAAGGCAATCAGCCAGTTAGTGTTGCAAAAGTGGTTTATAGAGTTTGATTAAAAATTAATGGAAATCCAATAAATAGTTTCAAAATGATACCAATTTAATTAATTATTTTTGGAGTATATTAACTTAAAATACTTCTAACTAGACTCTAATATAACAGATGACAATGTTATTCTCTGAAATTAATCTAAAAGAGAAAATTGCACATGCACAGAAATACAACATTCATTAAACTTGATTATTGGTGGGCGTAGATAAGTGCCTTGATGGCACTTAACAGCTTTCCGCTGCTAGGTTTAGAATCAAGTAGTCTACAACAATTCAGTCTGTTCAACAGCAATTACAATTTTTTTTTAAATAACGAATTTTGAAACATACAGGAAGTCTAAAGTTATATTATTATGAAACATTTAATTAATATAAAGTGTAATTATCATTACAGTAGACTTTCATAAATTCGGATCACAAAAATCCGGACCGGACGGTAAAATGTTTTTATAACAATTTGCCGCTTTAGCGCCTTCAATTTTATTAATAATGTAGATTCCTACGTTTTATTAAAATCGTTCAATAACATTCACCGACTTATTTTTTCACTCCTGTGTTTTACTTAATTGCAGTCCAGTTATGTACATTACAGTAACAGTACCATTAGTTAATGTGTTAGAGTGTAACAAGTGTCGTTGGGTATCGGCACGACCCGGTAGCGATTGCATATGTGACTTATCACCGCTCGTATCGGCCCCACGGCCGACATATCCGAATCCGGATTTTTCGAAATCCAGACCGGCTGTCCGCCACAATAGTCCGGATTTATGAGAGTCTACTGTATTATGAAATATGTTTTCTCTATTAACTTTCGGTATATTGTTAAGTAAAAAGAAGTCAACAAATAATAATAATAATCTTCTTCCATTAGCTTTGTTTTCATTCTTTCTTCAGTTTAAGATATAGTAAGAATAGTAGAAGATGGTAGTCAATATAATTATAACTAGCAGAAACATTACAAACATATTTAAAATACAATCAGTTTTTCCTCCTAATGTATGCATCCGCATATTTGGTCTTTTATTTTACATCCTCTCAGCCTCTTTCTAATTCCATACTAATTTTGTGTTATTTTTCCAAATCTACATATTGTTTTTTCAAAATTAATAGTGATTTTATGAATGGTTCATGATTTGATTCGTATTTTTTTTTCAAAATCAACTCATTTTTGCATAATTACATAACCTATTTATACTTTTTTCAGGTTAGCCTGATCTTATAATATGTATTAATTTTGTTTACCATTACTTGATACATTTTGGAATCTTTTTTTTTATATATATAAATAAACAAAACATTTTTTTTTTAAACAATTGTGTTTATGCATCACTACTGTATTTATATTATATAGATAGATATGATATTGATACATTGTTAATTATTACAAAACTGACTAATTGTAAAACTTTGGGTGATTTTACACCTTAAATAGTTTTATAGCTAGTATTGGACATAAATATAGATATAATTATTTTATGCTACCTTAATTTAAAGTGTGTATTTTACAATAACTTGGGTAAATTCTAAGCACAATTCCGGCGTGAACCTAAGATGTTCTTTATAACATAGATTAGTGTATTTTAATGGAACCAACAACTGATAATTAGCTGTCAAAAATTTTATTTAAACATTTTCCTAGTAAAAACAGGTCTAAGCGTACTTTTTGGTGTCAACTACATTGCAGGGTTGCCCAGATGTATATTTAAACATTTAATGTGGATGAAGGTTCATAATAAATATTGGTTTCAAAGTTGAGTATATGAAATAAAAATTCAGGTATACTGGGCAGATTGTTTTGTTGTGTGTGCTTATATGTTGTTAGTTTGTAAGTTATGTTAAGGATTATTATAAGTATCATATAACTTTTCAGATGGTGGCTACCAACTTTACACTTGTAACATATCTTGTTGAGAGTCAATCATATATTGTTGTAAATTTAATTATTTAGTTCTTGGTTGAAAGGATAATTTTTCTTTCGAGCACTGTGCTGATGCTGATGTATAATAAACCTCGAATAAAAGTTATACCGACTGTGGAAACCTCTTGTATGGTTGATTAATAATTTTGTTTAGAAATTTTACCTACCTCTGTCAATTATATTCTATCCTTCTGACGTGGTAGAGTCAGTTCTCTGCCTGTACAACAAAGTGGCGCCCCACAATCTTTCTTTTGTTACTTACAAATTAACATATATAATTTTTGTATACATGTACTTAACATGTATAAACACTACCCCCTCAATTAATTGAACACTACCCCCTCACCAAAGTGTAAGCAAATAGTTACAATTATAGACGATATCACACTGTTGATGTACGGACATCCTACAATCTGATTTTCAAATAGTATGAACCGGTGTCAAGCTGTTTTTTTTTTAATTTATTTTTTTTTTTTTTATAAATTTTAAAATTAGTCAAGAAACTTTAAAGAATATTAATATAAGATGCTAGAATTTTATCAAAAAAACTGCTATATATCAAATGAAACAATTTCATAACATAATGTGATGAGCTTGTTAGAAACCAACAAGAAAGATGTAATTTTACAACAAAGCCCTCTACTCAACTATGGATTGATTAGATTAATAATTACATCCACATTTAACTTTTGAGTTCTATAAATAAAAAATGTTCACACAAAGGATAGTGGCCATTGTCCAAACTGTTATAGGAAGTGTGATTCAACAGAAGACTGGGAACAGTGCCAAGTCTTGAACTCTGTAGGAAAATATGAGAACTATATGGTTGTATCTGAAGCATATGTTCATATACAGTGTGTTGAAAAAGTATGTTGTTATATGTAAATATGTTTTCTGTTTATATTTTTAAATGGTTATAATTACATATTCATGAAGACATTAGTAGATGTTTTATGTGCCAACTGTTGATCATAATTTTGAATATTGACCAACCTAAGTTAATACCTGAAATTATAATCCCGAGATCAATTCCATGTTAGTAGATGACGAAGAATAGTGACAATTTACTTCCTCTATTTAAGCATTGAGTTTGCGTATTCCATTCAATTATGAGAAAAAATTAGTTTGCACCTAAATCCACCTAGATACAAATCGTTCAGAAATAAATTAGCATCTCTCCGTCCTTCCAAGTTGCAAGCTGTGTAGTTTTGTCTTTATTGCAATAGACAAAAATATCCATTGCTTGCTCTTTGTTTAAGATAGCTAGACCTTGAATCTTGTAATTTATACGTCCGGTTGATTAAACGACCTCGGATGTTATTTTCATTAAAATGTATTATTATTTCATTTGTTTTAACTCATTACCATCTGAATATTTCCTTATTTATTTCACCCCTCCCGTACATTTTCAAGTTTTACCAAACAGGTTAAATAAATAAGTAAACTTTACAAAACTATTCCCCCCCCCCTATTTTAATATATAATAATATCAATGGTGATTTATTCTTAAAATTTTTACCAACTTCAGTTTATACACACAATTATACACCATACATTTTAAAAATAATTTATATTGTATTATACAGTGTATTCATCAATGTAATGGTACAATATTTAGTATTTTTTGTACCACTGTCTCAGATCATTTAAACTCGATTTTCCACCATACAATTTTCCATTTCACACATAAACAAATAGTTATTTACAAAATTTTGAACATTATTATTATTTAGGGTACATGGATAAAATCATGTTACGAATTATAAAGAAACAAACTGAACATACGATAATAAAAAGAAGTCTACCATTAAACATAATTTTGTGAAGTTAGATCAATATAGAAAAGGCACATTATATAAAGAATAAAGTTAAAATATATTTAAGAGAAACATCTAACACCATATATTATACATAATTACTACTTCAGATAAATCAATGAGACATCCATAGTATGTCATTCGACTGTGACTTATAGTAAGCTATTAGCGTTGAGGACATGCACTGTAAGTCTTGGATGGGTTAAGAAGGTACATTATTTTTAATTTTGATTTCCCTAAAATAAAAACACACTTATAAGCAGTTGCCAATGAAAATAAAAAAATGATTCTTTCTTATAAGACCAAAGCCTCCTATACATTCATATTCAGCTCTTTCTTGCAAAATAAGCCATCCAAAATTTTACCTAAACTCAAGGCATAATTGAAGGAGTTTCCACTCGCAATGCTTGTCCTAGAAAATTGGAATTGTAGGTGTACACAATATTGAAATTGTCTGGCAATTCGACCTTAGCCGACTGTAAGTTAAAAAACTAATATCTACAGATATTTATCGGTTTTTCCCATCTTATTAAAATTAACTTAAATAGTATTGTATATTACCTAATTGAACATTGTGATTAATATTTCAAGGATAAAACAGATTTTGACATTATTTTTAACACAAAACACCAATGAGAAATAATATTTAATATAAGATATTAAAGCTTCTTTCAAGATGATAACCAACTACTTTTGTAATGTAAAAATGAATTACCTTATATTCAACAATGAAAAAGATATGGCGAAAAATGGAGAAAAAAGTATAGAAGAAGACTTAAAACTCATCCTGTAAATATTTATATACAATCGAATTTATTTCCAATTTCCAACTAATTTAGGTTTAAAAACTACTGTCAAGTTTTTGGCAAAAATTTCAAAAGTTTTATTACTACTTCCCCTCCAGCAGTACTATTTTTGCTAAAATTTTAGCCTATTTGATATATGTAATTATTATTAAAATGGATTTTTAACCAATGTTTTATTAATTTTATAGTGTTAATTACCAAAAAAGTGTTTATTTTAATTGTAACAGTAATAATTTAAATTGAAATATTGAAAAGTTAAAAATATATATAATGGTGTCAAAGCACGTAGAGTTGAGAACTTGACCTTGAGAATGACCATAAGCATTGTAAAGAGTTTAGATCTAGACATAATTGTTGTAGTAGAGTCACATGGTGACAGAAGGCACAAATTTCTCAGACCTCAGTATAATATAACAAAAATAGTTGATGAATTGAAAAACAATAAAAGGATAGAATATTGTGCAAATTGTGAACATTTTTTTTTGCATTAAAACAAATCGTACTTTACAAAAATAAGCATTAATATGTAATTGTAATATATGTATTTTTTAATATGTAAATATATTTTGATGTGTCTATGTACTGGTTGGCCACGAGTAAAGAAATACAAGAGCTATCTAGGCATGAGAAAATATAATCTCGAAACAAAAGAAGAAAATTATTCCTTTTATCACTTAGTTATGATTTAAGTGTCGAGTATTGACTTGGGTACATTGATATAATCATAAAGCATGCCATACAGTTACAGTTGAGGCCATAGTACTAATAAAAAACATACATAGAATAGAGTATTGCAATCTCTATAATAAAAACACTGACACACATTAACAATGTTTTTTTCATACTATAATGTTGTTTTCTAATGAGTATTTGTAAATGAACTAAAAGTTGCAATTTTTGTATGATTTTAATCTCGTTAGATTTGTAGATCTAGATATACAGTTCTCCATCCAATTGTTCCCAAAAATGCTTTATAAAATAAAAACTAAAGAGTTGTTATTAAAAAAACAATACTGTACACTATATAACTTCAAAATTTATTTGAAATAATAACTATAGTTTCCGGAATTTAAGTCAAATTTTGGATGCAAGAAGTTTTGACTAGTTGTTGAATAAAACTGTTACACTATAAAAACAAAACAATTGAACAGGTAACATTTATTTGTTAAATAAATAATTGTTTAAAGTTTTAGAATTTACTTTAAACTACAATATAAGTTTAAAGCAAATGTTTAATATAGTACCCACTGTTTACTGTTCAGTAATAAAGTCAATATCACTTTTCTTAAAGTTTCTCGAGCAATGGGCCTGCTTCATGTTATTCTCTTCCCTAAATCAGCAACTACCCATGGCATCTTGTAGACTATAGTATCAAGTGTCTACACACAAAAATTGAATGCTGTTCATTTGGATGACCTTCTTGGGCAATTCAACTGGCCCTCTTTTACAAATCTATTTATCAGTAAAATTATCATTCAGCCATTCCTGGACTGTTAATACATAAAAAAGCTTCATATTGCTGATATTGAAGAAGGTTATTCAACTGAACTGCAATTGTCGATGTTTGTTTCAGTGATTTCCTACTATTTCTGTTATGAAAGCAGTCACTTCATTTTAAAGCAAGTTCAATAATAAGAATTAGCATTGTAACTGCCTTTAAGAAACAAAGGGCTAACAACAGAGTTCCCTAAGACGCCTGTCTGAATATTTAGTTTTTCTAGTCATTCTGAGCTCTCTAAAAATGGTTGCATCATTCCAGTAGCAACAATAATGATTAATAACAAAAATTTGTTTAAATAAATAGCATAGTAATTAATTACTAAAGTAAATATTTACAGTCATTATTAAAGTAAATAATTTTTTTAGCAGTTGGAGTATCAGCAGTAATTTACTACCAACATTTTAATCTCTTGCCAAAGTCATCATCGTTTAATTTATGCAAGACATTCATTTTAAAGATAAAAAAATTATTTAATTTCACCATTATTATTTATTTTATTAATATTATTAATAATAGAACCTAGCAAAATTCCTGTAAGTACTAAAACATGAACAAAAAGTTGTTTCATTCTTGGCTAAGACGACCTAAACTTCAACTTTCTGATGTTTCAGGTGAATTAGAATTTTTTTTCCAACAGACTCTGTTCAGTAAATTTTGTAATAAGTCGTACACTATAAATATGTGAGACATTTCTATTCAGAGATATTTCTCTTAGCGTGTAGATTATTGTTCGATTTTTTCTACAGTTCACAGTTCTAAAACACTGAAATGGTAGAACACTGAAATGAGAGATAAGACTTAATTTGAATTAACAAACCTTGATTTCAGTGACTACCTCTACTGTACTTCTGGTCTAGCATTATCTTAATTCAATCTTTGGAGAAAGGAGCAAGAACACTCTGAATATCTTTAACTTTATCCAATATCTCAATCTCAATATATACTGTAGCTTTAAAGTTTTAAAATGTGGTTTATGATATCTTCAGAAAGATTGTCCAATTTTTATTTTGTTCTGAACAAAATGGTTCTTTTTAAATTTGTAAGTTGTCGTGACTAGTGGTGAGTCATCAATTCTTGATAAAAGGCCCAATGTACATCTTGGAGTGTCTCATAAACCACATATCAGTTTCTTTTCTACTTTAAAAATGATAACAATTAAAAGTTTACAAATGAACAATAAATATAATTGTTTCTAATGTTATAATGCAAATATGTGCACAAACTCTTGCAAACAGAATTTCAGTGGAGGTTCCAATTAAGAAAATGAGTTGTAGCTATTCTGTAACTTCTAGTAATAAAAGAAGTGCTATTAAATTAATATAGTATAATCTTGATTATTTAATAAGAAAGATAAGAGGTAGGTTAGTAACACCTTCATTAGAAACTAAAATATACTCTTCACATATTTAGTAAACAACAAATAGTGTGAGAGGTAATCAAAGCTGAGGCCACTACTAAAACATTGCATAATCCGAAATTACAAAATGATACGCTAGTCTAAATTAAGAACAAATTAAATAATACTTTATGTACTGACTATGTGAACTGAAAAATGCTGTATAACCTAAATAATATTTATCCTAAGGATATTAAACACCTATAACAAATCAAAAGCAAATTAGAGAGTAATCATGCTACAATCACACAGGCCGACAAAGGCAACACTGTCGTTATAATTAATAGAATACATTACAATAACAAAAACAACAGTTTTTTTGGCCAACAATAGTAACAAGAAGATAAACAATCCCACTAATAAATTTGTTAGAGAATTAAATTCTATGATTAATAAATGCACTTTGTTATTCGATGAATTCACCCCTATCATTTAAACCCATCATCCCATTCGTACCACAGTTTACAAGATTACCTATAATACATAAAAACAACACCTCTATTAAATCCTTAATAAATAACACAAACGCACCTGGTTACAAAGTTACCAAAAAATTGGAACAAATAATTTAAATCAATATTAAAATAACAAATAACTCTGGTATCACAAGTAGCATTGCTATTGTAAATAAAACAAAACAACTAGTAGTTTTACATAGATATAAACTACCGCATCTGTACTAGAAACATTGTGAAAGTAAACCTAATTGGGACCATCAAACTCAAAATTCAAGAAACCAACGAATAATTTCTTTTACTTAAGACTGTATTAAAACTTAATTACTTTACATTTGAGAATGACTTTTCATACAGGACGAAGGTCTTGCAATTGATCGCCAAATCCAGTCTGTTGGCTGACATATATTTGAATCAGTATGAAAATAAGTTTATAATGTCCTATTGTAATTTATATAGACACAAATAATATTTTATGCAAGATATGTTATTTACTTTAATTGTTTAATCTTTCGTTGTTTTCAGCGACACGTTACAGTATGTCAGACTGAAACATTAAAAAGCTACATAAACAATATCAATTCATAGAGACTGAAAATAACAACGAAATTAATTTTCTCAATTTAACTATAATCAAACAATTGGTCAAACTCAAGTACAAAATATATAGAAAACCAACAACAAACAACTATACTCGCTCATTCATACCACCCACTAGCGCACAAAATGTCACCCTATAACAGCTTTATTCATCGCCTCGTCACCATAACGTTATCCAAAGACAATTTCCACACCAAACTAAATACAGTATCATCAAACATACAACAAAAATGATTAGCTATAATAGTTTAATGGTTGACAAACTATTAAATAAACACAAGAAATGCAAAAATAAACATGTGTCATGTAAGAAAAGGAAACTAATAAGTTTTTTTTTTTTAATTTTAATGTAACAGCAGGTATTTCTTGTTGAAACTCCATATTCAAGGATAAAATAAAGCAATAAAGCTTAAAGTTTCAAAATATTTTAATAATATAAATGAGCTACAATTGTTTCGCCTCGCGGCATCATTGTAAAGAATGTTTCTTGTTTATGTATAAATGTTTGTCAATAACTGTTAATTATCAGTTGCCCGATGAAGGCGAAACAGTTGTAGCTCATTTATATTATTAAAATATTTTGAAACTTTATGCTGTATTGCTTTATTTTATCCTTTAATAAGTTTGTCTCCATTGAATACACCGAAATCAGGAGTCTATAATTTAACCTGAGACAATTGCAACAGTTTTTACGTCAGAGAGACAGGCAGAGTTTTAAGAGAACATTTGCTGAACAAAAACTTGTTTATTATCACATCATATATTGTGGAGTATCTAATAAGTAAAAGCCATATGTATACAGATAGCGACACAAACTTATTAATTTTTGCAAAAAAGGAAGACTAATGAATGCAATTGAAGAGTTCTAAATATATAAAGAATTTAAAAGTAATCCAGGAAACTTATTAATTGATCAAATATCATTCCATTCCAACAATATGTACGATACAACCCTAAGAGTTCCAACAAGATAAGGCCATGTACAAGATCCATGATCAAGCAACCATGTACAAGATCCATGATCAAGCAACCATGTACAAGATCCATGTATAAATAACAACCTCTAATTAACCGATACTTGAAAATGGGATTACGGTTCTAAAATTTGTCGTAGAAGAAAAACAACAAATGAAGTCACGCGACTAACAAAAAGAGACAATAAATCAAATATATATTAACTTTCAATATATGTTTCAAAACTATATGAAAGTAACTATATGATACCAAAAGACATTGAACTTAAAATAAAATATATTATTGTAAAAACATATATTTAAAAGATGTATGTTGTTTTAGGTTTTGTAACACAAATATGTAGGGATAATTAATAAAATATTATAAACGTTCAATTATTACTTTTTTCTGTTCCGAAACTTTTACTGCAAGAAGAAGTCCCTACACTTCTTCTAAAGGTTCAAAAACATCCTAGCTGAGTGACTGACTGAGTGAGTGGACTCATTTATAATAATTGACAGTTCTAACAGTCACTCTCAGTAAAAATTTCTACTTGAGGACTCCTTCAAAATCATGCCCTAACACCGTAATAAACCAAAACATTTCAAAATAAACAATGCACAATTAAAATCAAGCTTTTAATGACAGGAGTCAAAAATCACTTTTATTTTTTGTCAATTATTTCTAACCTGTAATAGTGTTTTAGTTGGGATTTGGCACTTGGGTTTTGGTCATTAATCTTTACACTTCACTATCTTCCTGAATATTTCTAGCTAGAAGTTATCTGTCAAAAAAAATTAAATTGAACTACATTGTGAGAGATCAGATATCTCTAATTCTACAATAAATTTTGATGATATGTAACAATTTACGTCCTAAACCAATATGAAAAACTATGTATAAACGAAAACTACAGTGTGTGAGTATTTTTGAGGAAAATATAATGGGAAATTATGACCTTTTAGAGTAGTCTACATTTTTCTTCTGACTTAGTACTTTTTGAGATCACATCCAGCACTTAGCTTGATCCCTTAGAGGCTTTGTTTTAAAATAATGTTGGATCCTATTATGAAAAAAAAATGAAATTTGTATTTTACTCTTATTATAAACAACAGACTTCATCACGCATACTATTCTTTTGAATCAGGAACCTTCAAAATGTATAAATATTCAATTCAATTTTTCCCTATTACAATATTCCTTCATACCTTACATGTGAGAGAGTAGAAACCAAAATTAGATATTGAATAAAACTGTACTTACCACCCTCTGCTTCTCAACTCTACTGACTAGCGCAGCGCTGCCTGGTGTGATATCAGTTATCTCAGTAGTTTGTCCTGCAGCCTTCATGCCTTGTTCCATGCCTTGCAGGATAACAGAAGCTCCAAGGAACTTATTTAAAAGTGCTCGAGCCTCAGTGTCTTCACAAGTGTCATCGCTCTCGACAACTGAAAAACAAAGATGCATAATTGAACTCACTGGTCCTCAAAGTGAATTACTTGTGTGTATACTCCGACACAAATACACACACACAAAATTGTATATGTTTTAATACTTGATAGGGGGAATCACTATGGTCATATGTAAGCATACCTCGTAATTGATCAAAATCCACTTCTCACATTGATAGAGGTGGTAATAATAACACATTTCCCAGAGAACAAC
Organism: Aphrophora alni; assembly: GCA_963513935.1. Classification (NCBI taxonomy): domain Eukaryota; kingdom Metazoa; phylum Arthropoda; class Insecta; order Hemiptera; family Aphrophoridae; genus Aphrophora; species Aphrophora alni. The sequence goes on from OY740772.1 coordinate 78,762,071, forward strand.
TAGAGTCCCTTTATACTACTGTAGAGAAAAGAATGAAATTATGAAATATCTGCTATCCTGGCTGTATATAAATAACTACAGGTTTGAATAAAAATAGAAAGGACTTAAGTTTTTCACAAATTATCTGTTTTTGGAGTCTATATGTGAAAAACAGGTTTCATAGTAAAAAAATAACTAGCCTACAGTTGATTTAACACCATTAACTACATTCTATTTAGGAATTTAGGCTTTGAAATAACAAATGTTTACCAGAACACTGAGTTCTTTAAATCAGATTTTTTTTTTTTTAAACTATTAGAATTTAGCCGCACTTGCTGTTTTGAAACTCTGTCTTGCTGAGTAAAGGAACAGCTGTATTGAAGTGTGTTACTTCAATGCCTACATATATTATGTTAGCGCATATTACAAAACTGAGTCCTACAGAGCCAAGTTGCTGACATGACCAAGCGAGTTGAGGCCACTCTTAAGGCAAGAGAAACTTTATTTAACTATTTAAAATATAAAATACATATTTATTTCAGGCAAATAAATTTTGTTAAATGTAGGCTTGGTGTATACGTGGGCACATGTTTGAAATTTGGTTCACAAATCAGAAAACCTTTGTCAACTGCCCATGTTGACATGTCTTTTAGTTCTAATCGAAGTTTTATAATAATTCGATGCTCATTTCCAAGGTAAAGTGTACTTTTCCTAACTTCTTGTCCTTTTTGTCTTTTAAATTAAAATTTATTATATTATATATCAGCCAAAGTGAGTACAAATAATATTAATTTCAATACAATCTTCTGCTAATCCTAGGATTTTCTTATTATTTATATTTGTTGATGAGTTTTGGAGTTCCTCCATCTTCGAGACTTAATTTAGTACTGGATTCAAATGTCTATTTAGGACATGTCTATAATAACTATATGGAAATTTTTTAACTAAAGGAGATAATATTATTAACGAGCAAATTTAATTTATAATAAATCAAAAGTAATATTCCAAAACTTTAAAATGTTAAAGAAATAAGTTAGTAAATCCACCAAAATAAATAACACAGGAGGTGGAGCTTGGTGGTAGGTAAAACCTAGTGGAAGGGGTCATGACAAAGCTATATGTATAGACATGAACTTAATGGATTAATCCAGTGATAAATTACGTTTCGAAGATGGAGAAACTCTGAAACGCACTGATTAAGATAAGAAAATGTTAGGATTGGTAGTGAAGGTTGTACTGAAATTAATTATAAAAATCCTAGGAGATATAACTACTTAAATATAATGTTAATTAATAAGAAAACCAGTTTCAGTGATTTTAACAAAATATACATTATTTTAACATCCAATGAGCCTTGTGATTAATAACAATATGACAGAAGTAATCCCCAACCCACAATAAAACACTAACGCAATTAACGTTAAAGTTTAATAAACCTTTATGTACATTTCGGTAACATAACAACCATTCTCAGAAGGATATAAACCAAAGTATATAAATGAGGTCAGCAATTGTACACCCAAAAACATGAAATTAAAAATATAATAAAAAGGAATATAATTCAATAATTATAACTAATTTAGCAATAATTTCAGTAAGACTTCAAAAATCAAAAACAAATATCCCAAATATTGATTCATAACCTCATTGAAATATCCAGTTTATCAACAAAGATAAAACATAACTTATGAGTGTTTGTTTATTTCACAGTTTTTCCTCATGTATTATGAGAAAAAAGTATGAGACGAACAGACTTTTTGAGAATATTTTTAATGTTTTGGTAGTTTAAAACCAAAATGAAAAAATTTGAGTTTTATAATTTACAATTTGACCTCTCAGTAAAGAGATTAATCAAAACAGTATGAAAAATAGTTCCACTATTTGGTTTTAGAAATAATGCATTTAGACATCTGGTAAGCCAAAATTTGTATTTAATTTTGTATTAAATAGGTCTGAAATAAAAAGTGATCATTTTATTCTTTAAAAATTTAAATATTATCTACAAATTTTGAAAAGCGGGTTATAAAATTCATATACAAAATCATGTTAATTAAAAGCCAAAAGTAAACCTTATCTAAAGTGTGCTTTTATTTTCTCACACATATAAATGAAATGGGTAAAAAAAACAATCTTAAGTTTTTTTACGGATATATCAACATATATGTTTTGAGAACTCGTAAGTCCAAACAACTGCTTTTTGAAATGACTGTCTGTTGTATGTGCAGTGGTTTACAGCCCAAACTTGTGAACTGATAATTTGCTATGTGGGCATATTTTGGGACTTCTTTTTCATAACTCAATATTTGTGGTAGCTGCCATACAAAAAAAAATACAATTTTCTCATAATTGGTTATAAAATTTTTCCTAAAGTACAGCTTCTCTAATAGCCCAAACAAAACGAATTAGTGGCAATCTCTTAAAAAAGTCAGTTTGTGATTTATCGGTAAGAAACCAAAAAATCTGCCATTATAAAACACATAATTTCTTATAATTGTCTCTACCGATTTCATTTGAATATTAGTGAAATATGAACATTAATGACCCTAACTCATGTGCAAAATCGTGATACAAAATTATTATGGTTCAGGAATAATTAGCAAAAACTAAATGAACCTTAATCATCATCATTAAAAGCTCAATATTATTTAAATATGATTTATGTGGAGGATGTGTTTGTGACACAAGCAAAGCAAGTTCATATTTTTTCAAAGACAGCATCCATGGTTTATTTTCACTTTTTAATTGATTTTTTGCGAAACTGACATTTTCAGTGACTATTGTTTTGATTAATATTTATATAGTTTGATGAATAGACGAGTGAGATAGTTTGTGCTGTGTATTTGCATTATTTATTTTATGTATATTTCATTACATAACAATAAAACGTTAAGGAGAGATCATTAATTTTAATGGTTTGTATATGAATTTCGCAAAGTCACAAAACCATCGGCTCTTTAGCTTATCAGAAAACAAAACATAAAACACCGCAGTTACCTAGATCTGCATTTCTCATTCTGTTAAGTATATCCTGGACACCAGTAACTCGTGTATTGTTATCCAAAAAGGAACTGTTGCTGTTTGTAGTTGTAGAAGAAGACTCTGTGACTCTGGACGTGGTTGTAGTTCTAAGATTATTCTCTACAGTAGTGCCACTATCTGCAGTTTCTGAAACTCGTGAACTTCTGCTTACTGTAGACTCTGTAGTTTGATTTCGTACTGAAGGAGATGACTTGTCAGGAGATTGACGATTCTTATCTGTTGTCTGTTTCTGTTTTGATGACACTAAAAAAGTAAGGATTTATACATTTTATTATAAAATAAGATAGCAAAGTTATCAGAGCTCTATATTTTAAAAAAAGAATACAAAATGGAGGTTTCAAAACATATTTAAAATTTTATTTTGTTATTTGGTGAATATTCGGTACCTATGCCAAAGCTAAGAAAACTCTTTAGTGTTCCGATCATGAAATACATTTAAAACAATTTTAATAAAAGGTTAAGTATGCTCTATCTTTAAGAAAATGTTTATTATTTCAATATATTCCCTGTTTCCAAATCCTATGAACAGATAAGACTATTTTCATATTGACTCTCAAATTTTTCCTTGCAGCTCTCGTTTTGGTGAATCAATACTAGAGATCTTGTTTATATATGATTTTATGTTTAATTCAATGATTGCTTTTAAACTTTGATAGATGTTTATATGTATACATAAGGAGTCTCCCTTTAGCCAGTTTCACTTCTCTAACTTAATTTTTGTGACCAGGTATCATATACAACAACAAGATAATACCGATGACAGAAAGACATAATTTTACATACAGAAAAACATAAAAGATAAACTTTAACAAAAGACTAATTTAACTTAGTAAAGAAGTGTTAAATAATCCAAGGTCATTTAAGTTTGACATTCGTTAAATAATCACAGTCCATAACTGAGAGTGAGAAATGTCTATAGAGAATTGAGAGATGCATTTTAAAAATTTTAATAATAGTAGTGTGTGTTTGTTATTCACAAGATGGGAAGTAAACTGTAAATTTACAAATGGGAACAACTTTGGTTTATACAAAAACCTTCAATATGAAAATATAAAAAGGGAAAAGTAATTTGTGTTCTAACTAAATGAGAAATGGGTATGAAATTGTAAAAATGAGAATAACTAAAATTAAAAGATAAAATTGTTCATATTTTCAACTGTGACTTTAAAAAAAGAGACTTATAATGTAAACAAATCCTAATTTTTTTAAGGATAATGTATATTTATTCATAAATTTGTTTTATCAGATGAGATTAAATTTGCCTCATGTAGTAAAGAAGATATTTGATTTTCAATTTTATTAGATAATAGCTTAGGCTTGGTGTTGCATAAAGTACCTAATGACAAGATATGATCCTTTTAGACCCTAAAATATTAGAATAAGATGAAAAGAAATAAATATTGAGTGACTTGATAGATAAAAAAGGGATTTTCATAAATTGGTAAAAGCCTTGTTTAAGATTTAGAAAGGTGATGTCACAGACAGTGACATCATTTGTTATGATGCTCAACTATAATTCCATTAGTTACAATGTTTTTTTCTGTTTACATATCATATCCGATCAATTTTTTTTAAATACTACACGCACTATTACTGAGAATAATATACAGAGCAATAAAGACAATGCCAATCACTGCTCTTCAGTTATACACTCAGAATCATCCATTAAACTGGAATTTTTAAAAAAAGCATCTTGTCAAGATGGAAGTCTCACATAGAACCAGTTTGATATAACATGAAAGTTTAAAACAAACTGTCAAGACTCAAGAAATGCCAGTAACTCTATGGATAAGGTACTTTGCAGAGCTCCCTGAAAAAGTGGAGCACTACGGAAACCTTCCTAACCCTCTGAACTTGCTCACTATAGCTGCAAATTTGTCCCTTCTGGATGATATTAAAAAAGAAAGTTTACCCCTTACTATGTTAAATGATATCTACCCTGAAGAGGAATCGTTGAGAGTGTTCATGGATAGATCAAAGATAGAAAGAACTGAAATAGCAGGAGCTGAGGTGTACTGCAGGCTCTGTTCTCGACACACATCAGTAGGAAGATAAAAATCTACAGCACATTTCAAAAAGATGTTCTCCTGATAAACTCACAGGCTGCCATTTTTGAGGTGTCTTCCAACACACTACCACAATCAGTAAAATTAAAAAACATCAAGCAAACCCTAAAGGAACTCAAAACCATGGGTGTTGCAATGGATCCTTGCACACGTGGGGGTTGTTAAAAATGAAAGAGCTGATAGACTGGTGAAGAAGGGAACTGAGGTGCATGCTGGTGAAAGGCCTCTGGAGATGAGCTCTGCAGTGAAAGTTATAGGACACCAAATTTATGATATATGCAAAAGAGAGTCAGTAGATCAGTATAAAGGGAAAAGATCAGAAAACAGCCAAGAAAGTTGGAAGACTTACAGGGAGAAACCTAGGATGAGGCAGTAATTAAGTTTAGACTGACAACTGACCATGATTGTCTTGCAACCCATTTTGCATGAATCCACATCGGTCCAACAAGCAAATATACCATCTGTTGTACAATCAGTTTGATTATGGATGCAGATCACCTCCTGCAATGTTCTGGACTAAATAAAATGCACCAACAAGAGGCCAACTTGGCCAGACTTACTGGGATCCCAAGAGCTTAATGGATCAACGTTCGTCCTAGTCATAGAATTTAAATTGGTGAAAAAGAGTTAAACATGTACAAAACTGTATATCTGTGTGGCTTATAAGACCTGTACAAGTGGAGTAGATAGAATGTACAATGTTTAAATAGAATAAGAAAAGCTACTGTTATTTTCGTATTAACTCTATAAGGTTTGAACATCATGGAATACCTAAAGGATAATTTTTACAACAAATCTCTATAAGTATGAGATATATGGAAAATCCATGACTAGTAAGTTGCAAGTATTTGTATACACATGTTTCAGAAGAATTTTGAACATAAAATAGCCTGATATTATAAGTCCAAATAAGAAGAAAGTGGAGATGGCTAGAACATACTTTGAGGAAGAACCAAGAAGATGGGGAGAGAAAAGTTCTAAACTGGAACCCATAGGGTTTGAGGAGGTCTGGAAGACCAAGAGTGATGTGGAGAAGAAGAGTGGAGAGGGGCGCAAACAAGGAGGGTGTGGAAATGAAGGCTTTGGAAGCTAATAAAGACAGCCTTCACTGCTTTGTACAGGCCCTAGGCTCAAATGATGGAGTTATAAGGAGTCAAGTACACACAGTATTCAAATATTTTACATCTATGTAATATTTACTCTAATAGCTCCTTTCGCATGATAATTTTATTATTATTTTTTTTATATTATATATATATATATATATATATATATATATATATACTGATAGATTTTACAGAATTGTGCCAAATAGTCAACTAATATAATATATGACAAATGTAAAATATTTCGTTATGATAACGGCAAAGGAAAAAAGAAGTTATAATATAAAAAGTAGATTAGCTTTATCTAAAAAAAAAAAGAGTGATTATATCATTTCCAATCTTAATATTTATCAATTACAACTCCTAGGTTTGATGAAGAGTTTGTTCTTGGGATAGATTCTGAAAATTTAATGGTATTTGTTAAAAGTTTAAAACTGATATTAATCAGTTGTTTTTTACTTGTATTAAATTTTAAATGATTTTGTATTAGTCTTAGCTTTTGTTTCCTCAACAATATAATGTAAATCAAAAACAACAGAAAACCCACTATTCAGCCTTAGAAAAAACTTTGACAATTAATTTCAAATAAGGAGTAATCAGAATATATATGTATATACCTGATATTTAAAAGCTCAGATAATCAGTGGGTGATATGAGTTGGTGAGTCTCAAAGATAAAAAAGAATGGTTCAATAGGAAATGAATTTACAAAAAAAAGTTGTAAATTATCTAGACCGAATGGTGCTCTCAAGGATCCAAAACTGAATGGTTTATTTACATAGCATTGGGATCCTTATTTCGTTGTTTATAATTTTTATATTTTTAAGTATGTTTTTTTATTAAATGTTTTTATTAAATGTTGTAAAAGGTAATGTACTTTATATTGTTAAAACTATGTAAAATGTATATAATGGAAGAATAACAGAAAAAAGAAGTATTTTTTATTTACAATTTAAGTAAATCGTCAGGCATTTTTTTTTCAAAAAAGGGAGATCAGAAGCTTGTTTACACAGGCTAGGTGTCCTACAAAATGTTTAGATGACAGAATTGTTTAAATTTGGCTAAAAACTATGCTTACTTACTACATTTAATTTTTTTATTTTATAAAACATTATTACTGTTTTTTTACAATAAAACATGTATGATGTGCCACTAAAAGTATACATTTTAGTAATATCTTTCTTAATTTTTATATTAGAAAACATATGGACATCTTTAAAAGCACATTATTAAAGATATAAGCAAACATTAGTGGTACATTGTAGAACTTTTAGGTGAAAATCATGCAAACAAATTATTTAAATTCCACCTTTTTAGAATTTACCAATCCGTTTTTGGAGAACGAACTTGTAAAATATATTGTATAAAGTATATGTATGATAACGATGACCTAAAACATGATGTGAGAGTCATGATTGGTGCTCCTTTGATGATCCCGGTCTCAACTTTACCTTGATGACAGTTCTAAGAGCTATATTTCCAAAGTAAATTCGTAAATAAATACTGTGCTATATATAATAACTACAGTAGATACTTTAAGAAATAAACACAGTTAACTTACACAATGCATGTTCATCAGCTGTTTTGAAACTTGAAGTTCTGAGGATAAGTCCTGCTCGAGGATAATTCTTCTGGGTCTGATTGACTGCTGTTTCTGTTATCACATGCATACCACACCACCCAGTCAACCATTAGTATATTATACATACACATAACACATGCTATTATATAACTGTACTATGCATTACTGAACTATTGAGAAAAGGAAAGGAATGAGCAGGTATATCTTATTCAATCTTTTTGGGAGATGAAACCAAATAATGGCCAATTATAAGTGTCCTTAAATTCAATAGCTGTTATGCAAAATGTATATTATGCAGTAATGAATATTTCTTTAATTTCTCAACTCCAGATATAAGACCCCCAATTCTTTGAACAAGTTTCAAATAAAAATGTCTGCAATTATTATCTGTAGTCTAGTTCGGAATTACAAGTATTGTTTTACAATTACTACAGTAATGTACAAATTTAGTTTGAATATTAACAAATATTTTTTTCATTAGATGCAGTTTTTTTAACTGGAACATTCATAATCGTAACTATAGCTCAATTATTCGTTTGTGTGCATGGACAACAAACTAAGGATGATGACTTAGTCATTAAAACGTTGTATTGTACAAATATAGTTTATTGAGAATGTTGTGTTTTCTTTCATTTGGTGAACAATTTTACAGCCTACAGTTGTTGTTTTTTTTCAACTTATATAATTACAAATATTTGACTAAAGTTAATTTCTCAACTTCAATGTTCAAATATCTAGTACAACAAATCTTGAAGAGAAAGCAGATGGAAAGTGATTTGGAATGGTTATGGAGAGGAAAACCACTCTTCCTCATAATAGACCAAAAACAATGTTAAATGTTAATTATGTTATATATTATTTACTTCACAATAAACTTAATTAAAATACAATTAATTACTCAGCAATCTTTAAAAAAAAAAAAAAAAAAAAAAAAAAAAAAAAAAAAAAAAAAAAAAAAAAAAAAAAAAAAAAAAAAAAAAAAAAAAAAAAAAAAAAAAAAAAAAAAAAGAGGAAGAAATATTAATATATCATGGTAAATAAATCATCATAAAATTATATTATACTGCCAGATTACACTCTATTATTGGATTAATAAATAAAAACTGATTTATAAAAGTAAAATATTATTATGATAATAAAATTAATCAAATGGTCATAATATTTTTTTTATTGTGTTATTTTTTATTTTTTTGCTGATTTCCCCACAATTTTTAGGTTATATTTTATCAATTTGATTCTGTTATAACTATTTTTTATCATAATAAACCGGTTTGGGTATAATTAGATGCAGAGGAAAGTTGTAAAAAATAGGCTACTGTAGGATCTTATACATAAAACAGGTAAAATGTAAATTAATAATTTGTAATTCGATCTTAAATTTGAAAACCCCAAATAAAAAATATCTTTCCAATTTTGTGAAAGATAGTTTGTCCAATTTTGACAAACTAGTCAAAACTGTATATACTAGTGATTACATAATAAAGTTGTGCATTTTAGTTACAACATTACAGAGTATAAGTTCGGAGAAAACTTGTCACATAATTAACATTCTGCCAAAAATATGTTGTTTCTGTAATTGGTACTTAGTTTGAGATTACAATTCTTGGTCTGCAATATTGTTTATTTGGGCATTGAAAGGTCTTTATGAATAACACTCTACCTGTTTTTTTTCTTCTCTGATTTGGTACATGTTGACCGTAACCTATTATAAAATTTAATGTAGGAGCTACAGGTAAAAAGGCCAGAAAATCATTTCAAAAGGTAGCCATTCAAAATTTGCAAACCTTATTTTTGAAAAACAATAAAACAATTTAAATGCCAAATATAATTATAATGTACAAGAGAGATTATTACTGATTTCATATATTTAGCAACTATGATGATATTCAATTTTATGTTTTTGTTGATCGAAGTTCAAATTTTCATCTGGTTTTACATAGTTAACTAGGAAGACGTGAATTCCATTTAATTATGTAGGCTACTTTTGAAATTAAAGAAACATTATGACTTAGATCAGGCTATACATACTATTTTAAAACTCTTGATATATTACATTCTTTTTAAGTATTCATTCTGTTAGTTCACAAACACAATTTTAATTTGAAATGTAAATATACCTTTAAATCAAAATTTTGTTTAAAAATTACCTGTGGCTTGTTGAAACTTATGCTGAAGCGCCCGGACGGAATCTCCACGAACAAGTCCTTTCTTCTTCTCTTCAGCACTTTGAGGTTCTTCTTCATCTTTTGATGTTTGTTTTGTTACCGAATTTGACATTTTACTCCGACTCTGTGGGCTATCTGTTCTCCTTGTTGATGTTGTTGTCGTTGTTGATGATACTCGACTTGATGACTTTCGTTGTATAATGTCCTCATTATCATCGTCTATTATTTTTGGACTAGAAAATCTTCTTACATTTGATGTTACTGTTGATGTTGTAACTGATTTTCCACTGTACACTTTGTTCTTTGCACTTTCATCAATATCATCATCACCATTTTCTAAATCATCTATTATTTTTTGACCAGAAAATCTCCTAGTAGATATAGATGATTTTGTTGATGTTTCATTTTCATCCTTTTGAGTAGAACTTCGTCGTGATGAATTAAATGTTTTCTTTTGTATAATTTCCTCATTGCCATCTTCTATTGATGTCCTTCGATCGCTGATGGATTTTATTTTCCTTTTTGAATTGTCATCATCCTCTAATTCAGTAATCTTTGGACCAGAGAGTCTTCGGTTGCCAATCTGTGTGGTTGTTGTTGTAACTATACTCACAGCTTTCTCATTGTCTTCCAGACGAGGACTTTTATATGTGTATTCAGTTCTGGTCATTTTACCCACAGGTTCTTCTCCATTTTTAGAAGACAATTCCCCTGAACAAAAAGATAATGCATTTTTATAAGTATGTTTTAAATACATTATTTGTAATAATACATTTCTCAATAACAATTTCTTAAAACAAATACATAATTACTCTAAAATAAATATTTTATTTTGCCCTTCAATAACATAACCATCTCTCCTAAACTTATTTTGACCAAAATTTAATTAGTCTGTACACCACCTATGCTACATCATACTTACTAATACTTAGTAAATCAACTTATCCTTCTTTGAGATAATGTATGGACACAAACATTACAGATAATATTCTGAAAATGGTCTGTTTTCCTAGGGTCTCAAAATGTAGGACACCATTATGAAATATGTACCCATCCAAAAATGTTCATTAATAAGTAATTAGAAAGTAATAAACAAGTTGTATACAAATTAGATTCACATCGCATATATACTTTACAAATAGAATAATCAGGCCTACTGGAACGTTTTTGGAATTGAAATTAATGGTTAAACCACTTAAATTACTTTGCTTTCAATACGAGATTGCTGCCAAAAAATTCAAGGAATGTGTCTTTGTCTTAGTTTAGACTCTTGCTGCATATTTACATGAACTTTCAATAGTTTCTATCCACAATGTAGTATTTTGTATGGAAAATTGGTTAACCACTGATATGTGGTTGAATTAATAATTAATTAATTCCTCTATGTAATGCAATATTTTAATTTTTTTAATTACAAATATAAATTTTATAAATTCATACTAAAAAGTGTATAGTAGGCAGTAGATAGGTTTGTATTTGACCTCGGTATTTTACCAAGTTACACTGTGAAGATCCGGTAAATTGTACATGTTTATTACTCATGGCTCCAACATATTCTCACTCCAACAATAGTCAGAAACCAAATACAGCGATCCAAGTAAGACTAAAACATGAAAATGTGTGATTGTCCCCCAAAATAAGACTAAGTTAAATAAGAAAGTTATATCATGAATATCGTACTATTATCTTTAGAATCTGTATTGAATATATTTTCAACTGCAATTTTATCAAACTGGAATGAGCGGTAGGGGGAGGGGAGAAAGAGAATTTAATTAATAAACTAAACTGAATTGCTGAATTTTACAATATTATTAAATGGCTGACCATTATATTATATTGTATGGTCTGACCTCATTATTATTATTGTATGATCAAGGATTATATAAAAATAGTTTGAATAACTAATTTTAACTCTGTGATGTAACCAAATAACACAAGAGCAAGCCAAATTATAATAAACAAGTAGTTAAACCAAAATAAAATTAATAACCCACCCCCACAATAAACGTACCCAGCAAACGGACTTCCTGTAAATCTTTACAAAAGAAACTCAAACATTCGTCCCATTAGCTACTAGCCAGTAAAATATTCTGAACTAAAATTTACTCTAAACATTGCTCGATATAATTCAGAAAGTATACAACATATGGGCGAGATGTGTTTCACCTAATACATCATTATTAATTGTGCCTTATAAAAACATTTAAACATCTCATAATTTGAAACACTCAAATCTGCATACTTTTTGCACTAAAAACCACCACAGACTGGTTGGAAAGGAGAAAGGCTTATTCCTAGCCAAATTCATCATTAGTTTTTTTAGCTCCAAACAGACACTTTCAAGTCATAGTTTTAGAATAATCCATATACAGTACCACAAAAAGTTAAAGAGTAAATTTTAAAGTTATTGCATATTGATGGTTTGTCATATTATTAATATAGGTAATCAGATATTTGCCATCATTTGTATACATAAATGGTTTTCTTGATCTTGTATGTACTTGTCTAAATTATTATGACTAATTTTAGCCTTAGTTTTCCTATTAAAAAAATTCTTCAATAGTATAATAGGTAGGAGTTAATGTATCTTTTAATACACATATATATATTTTTTAATTGAGTAGTCATAATTTCTAACTCTATGGACACATACTTTTTTTATGTATAAGTTCTTTTTAATTCAGCCAAACATCTCACAGCCTAACCGAACTTAATCTAACCTTACCCTCATAACCTAACCATTAACCCTATGATGAAATTCGATTCTCTATTAAATCCCTACTCAATATTGAATCATTTTCATAAAGGACCAGACTACTCTTTAATATACAATTTATCATTTATAGAAATTGACAACAGTAATAATCCTCAAGAAATACTACATTTGTAAGGATTTTAAGGACGATGTAACCATATATCCTCATGTACTACTGGTGAAATTAGTATTTTAACATATTATAGTATTCATATTTTAAATTATGATAAGTTACCTTCATGTTGTGGATGTCTTTGTTTATTAGCGGTTAAAATAACAACAGTTAAACTGAAACCGGCAGCCAATAAGAAGGCAGCAGGTAGCCATGACCATAACAAAGCTATTATTGCAACAACAGCACCTAACGACGATAGCATCTCTATTGTAAAATCCATTTCTGACGTAGCCTACTATTTAAGGTACAGTCTAGTTATGATTATTTTATCAATTTAAAGATAATAAAATAAAGATTCAAACTCAGTTTTAAAGCTTAAAAAATTTCTTTCAATAAAAAGTTTATTGGATAAATTCAATCATTCAAGATCATCAATGTTTTTAAACATAAAATTAATAAGTGAATAACATTAAAGTAATCATAATAAAAAAGATAGATCAGATTTTTATTGAATTAGATCCAAGAGTTTTGTTTGAGGAAATGCAGGTTCCCATCATTTATGGATCCCATTTTAGATAATGAGTCATTTATATATCTTCCATTTGAAAAACATATCACCACTTAATATCACATTAATTCCATAGTTTTCATTCTCTTTAAACTGTTACACTCCCTGGAAACACATACTTCTTGGTTTAATACCAACGAATAATGAAAAAATATTATTTACAGATAATAATTTTGGTAAATATTATCTTTATGACACAAATTATAAGATAAGATTAGAGATTCAAGGCACTGGTGATTAGAAAACTATGACTAAATTCTCAGAATTTTTTTTTAACCGGCTTAAAAACACTAACACAATAATAAATATATTTTAATAGTTTAATTTATCAAATTAAGTGGATCGGAGGAGAACTGGTAATTTAATACAACAATAACTTAAAATCAAAATACAATTCACAGTATCAAAAAATACGGAACACATTTGTAAAATTGCTTGTAAGTGCAAAAGCAGTATAGAGAAGCGAGGTAGGAGCATAAACTGAAAAGATTGGCTTGCACTAGTGGACATGGCTACAGTCCAGATTTGCAGACGATCATTTTGAGAGAAATCAACACTGAGCATGTAGATAACCAATGGCTGGCTAGCAGAGGCTATTTCTGGAGTCTTGCACTACCTGAAGGCTAATTACTAAGACAAAACCAAAAATGTTTTGACTGTAAAGAAATGACTATACCAAAATTATTTTATAGTAACTGCCATCTATTAAAAATTATGACTATTTTGTTTCATAACCTAAAACTGTTAACTTAAGTAATCTTCCACAACATTTCTCATGTATATATTATGTATGTATTGCACCTTAAAAATGTCCGGAAATATAACTAATATTAATTTCAAATACATGTTATTTTTAAGCTGTAAAAAGTCCAAACTTCAAAAATATATATATATTCATTCAAAACAACTAGACTATTTAATAATAAGAATATTGAAAATACCCAATCCTATAAAGAACTTTTATGAATAATTATTTTCTTTAATGTTACTGATTTTTCACTCTATTTATTTTTAATATTTCAAAATCAGTCTGCCAAACTTAAAAAAGATGATTGTAGGTGTTAAAATGTTTCAAAAACATACTTTCTGTCTAATACTATGTTGAAGCCAGTAAACATTTGCTCTAATATTTTTCCTAAAAATATTTATGTTTTTAGACCATCTTATGTTTTTCCACAAAGTTGCCAAAACCATCTTTAAGTAACATTCATATTTAACATTTGATTCTAGGTGTAAATAAATAAAACAATTCCTTCATAAAAAAAAAATATGTAAAAACTAAACATATGGTACAAGATCCGCCTGTATCTAATTTCCTCTCATAAAAAAAATGGAAAAAACATGTATTTACCTATTTTTGTAAAACCTTATTATTTTCATGACTATTATTTGGTACTACGATTTCAAACTTCAAAAATTCAGCTTCGTGCTGCACAACTAAACTATGTGCAGTTGTGTAATGAAAAGAATATTTTAAAATATCCAATCCTATAAAGATCACTAGTCATCTAGACAGATAGAAACAACGGTATGTTTTAACCAAAAACTACACATCTTTAAAAAATAATCCCCTTTGGGGTAGACAAATGGAATTGGATTTATAAAAAATGCACATCTAGACCACTAAATGGAGAGATTAGTGGAAATGAAGTTCCAAGATCAGTAACATTCAAATTGTCTGTAAAACCTTCAATTTGTTTATGGGTTGTTTTTAGAAAGGTAAAAAATAAATATAAGTTATTTAAACAAATTTAAGTGTGTGTGAAAAACTCCGGAAAATGATGGCAAAAATTTATAATCAAATTGCATTTAAACATATGCAAATTTTATTTTTCCTCTCTTTTTATATAAATCAGTATTTATTGATTGAGGTAAAGACACGTTTTAGGTTTTTTGCCAAACTCCAAAATATTAATTATCTTTTACTTGTGTTTTTGGTATATGTATAACATTTTATTAATTTATTGCCAAATTTCACCAAAATTTGATTGAAATCAGTAAAGCCATTTTGAACTAAATCTTTTAATGATTAGAATCCCCTTTGGTTTATTACCAGTTACTCATAAATAGATATTTTGTAAAAATTGTGGCTATTACATATACTTAGGACCTTAGAGACTTCCAAATAAAATTAGTAAACTCCAGTTTCAAATATAAAGTCAAGGTTACAGTTTACGTAAATACAACGTTATTTATAGAATACAGTGACCTTGAAGACATTTTTAGAATATTCTGTTAAAATTCAATTTATATTGTACACGAAATATAAATATTGTACACGAATACATAGGAAGCTCTAAAAATGTAATTGTATGCTATTAACATAAATATAGGTACAAACATATTTAACTATCCTTGTATTGTGAACGTTTATATTTCACTATATACACAAAAATCAGTTTGCCAAACTTTAGATTGTAAGGATCAAAATATTAAGAAAACATACTTTCTGACAAACATTATGTTGAACCCAATAAACATTTTCTCTTGAACTCTTTCCTAAAAATATTACTTTTATTTCCTAATTATGCACATGATGTATAGTCAACATATCTCCAAATTTTAGGGATCTGCCAAAAAACAAATTTTGACGAAATTTAGCTCAAATGTAGACTCTAAGAATTAAAACAAAATCTAATTATCACTAACTCCCCAAAATATTGGTTTGGGAGTTGTAGGGTAAACAAATAAAGTCCATATGGATACTATTATAAAAGGTCTATTTTTTTTTAATTGGCTATACAGACTCAATTAAATTATTATGAAAATCAATTATACCAAACAATGTACCAAAACTGAAAATATGTTCCAGTATATTTAAAAAAAACTAAAATTCACCTTAATTGTCCTCTTAACTCAATATCATATTAAAACAGTGTATTCTAACATGTAATATTCAAAAGAAAGTATAGTTAATTAAGTGGGTCACATCGTGAAAAGACCTATTAAAATTATAATTTGCCAAGTCCTCGAGCAGAACCCGCAAGTACACAGGAAATGAAAATACCAAAATTAATGTAGAGGAGAGAGCTGTCAAGAGAGAAATAATTAAGGAGGGAGGCAAGAACTAGAGGGAAATCAGCCAGATGGCCAAGAATCAAGTGAGATGGAAGTCGTTTGTTGCCGCCCTACATGCCTCGTATCATTAAAGGATATAAGTCATGTTTGTATGTAAGAATGTTATTTATTTATCTATATAAATAAAATAAAAGTTTTGTCTATAAATTACTTAGAATATTATGGTTTAATATTTTCTCCATATTACATTCATTAAAGAGACCAAAAATGACCTTATAAATTTATGTCTGTCTATATATTAATTTGTCTCTTACCAATAAACTTTACATGCTTATAACAAAAGACTTACTCAATCTTTTAAATTAAAATTTTACAGTAATTTTAAACTACCTCAACTTGAAATAATACAAATAGTTTGTGTAAAATAATTGAATTGTTAAAAAAACATTGCTTGGTACACAATTTTCAGAAAAAGATTTGCTTTTTACAAATTTTGATTAGGAATGCATAGATGTCAATCACAAAATGTAGCAGATTTTACAATTTTATAAAATTTGAAAAGAGATATAGAATGAAATGTACTTTAAATGCTTTTCCTGTATTTAAAATGGTTGAAATGCAGTTTCTGAGAAAATTTATACTATTAGGCCTATGAGTAGCAAATAGAGAGACGCCTTAGATTACTTTGTCAAACATTTTGAAAATCTTAAAAATTAAACATATTTTTTAAGATTTTTAGAGATTATCAAATAAATGAAAGTTTGTTAAGAGTAGAAAGTAGATTACAAAATTAAACATATGCTAGCTTTCTATTAATTCTTATAATATTATGTCAAATCTTCAAAAAAATAAATATGGATTGAGTGAAAATAAAGATTGTGATGGAATGATCACTGTTGAGAGAATAGATTCTGCCTCTTATGTAATAAGAGACAATCCTACAACTGAGAATTTTATCTCTGAATGCTATACTGTTTACATGCTGTTAGAGTGCTCTTATTTTATATATTTTATTTTGATATTGGCTTTGAACTTTGAACTGATTTCAACTGCTTAAACTTTTTATTTCTATTGATTGGTTTACTTTTTTTTTTTTTTTTGAACTGGAATATAATTATTTATTTGACCAACCATGTCTTTTGCCTCTAATGTTGTTTTAACTTTGATCCTACACTGTTGAACTAAACTTATATATTTGGAAATACTTCAAATTTTAACTGGAGTTTCAAGTCATTCTTTGCTTATTTTCCCTGTATTTTTTGGGACCATTCATTTTAATTTTAAACCTATTTTAATAATTTATGTTCACTTTTCACATTTTTTTAAAAATTGGTTTTTATATTATTATTGCATAAAATGGATTCTATCAAATTTGGTGGAATAATTGATACAAAATTTAACTCAAATGTACCCCCTTACGTTCTCACACAAAACTTATTTCTTGCTATCAGTTTGTAATTTTCAGTTTAAAAAAAAAATCTATAGTGTTGTTATAAAAGGACAAATTTTAAATTCAATAAACCAAAAAATTTTCTACTCAATCAAGTAAAATTTATGGTTTCAGAATAATTTTAAAACAAGCTAAAATTGACCTTGACCACTATCAATAAAAAGTTGATGTCATTCAAAAATCAAATGTACGATTGGAATATTTGTACATCATTTATTATAACTTGACATTAGCTGATTGAAAATGAAATAACCTAACTCACAGGTTTGATTACTAAAGATTTATTACTTATGTTTTATCATTAACTATAACTCCTTCGTAGGTGATAAATTTTGACGCCATTGAATTTAGAATGTCAAGCTGTAGCAGATCATTACCAGACGATTGAAAGATTAGTTGATTTATATCACATTCCACAAAAATATCTCTGCTGTTTCCATAATTAATTTTACATAAATATCAATTACTGTTATAAATGCCAAATGCTTTTTTTAATCTACAAATGATTTACCAAGATACATTTTTCAGTTCTAAAATATGACAACGAACTTTTATAGCATCTTCTTTCATTAAAAACAAGAGATCAATAAGGAAAATCAACTAGTAAAGTTAATATAAACATGATTGTAGAATCTTACCTTGAATAACATCTCTACTTAGGGACACAGAACCATCTGAAGAGACTGTACTTTTAGAAGAAACAACAGTAGTACTACTGGCCATCTCTCGCTTGACTGTACCTGAAACAACCACTGACTTTTATGTTTTGCTAAAGTAATGTATTTGCAACAAGAATACAAGTTTTAGAAAATAAAAAGTGTTTCCTGGACAGTAGACCATATATGTTTTTAATTTGAGATATATTCTCTGTTGTCGAAAGTTTTACAACAACCCTATTGAGTATGGAGAACCAAATTTAAACGCAAAATATAAAATATATTAAAATTAAAAACTTCCGAGTAACACCAATTTGAAATAAAAAGTAGTTCATTATTCATTATACACCATATATAAATAAATATTGAGCTTGACTTGTGAGATAATATTAGATAGAAAAAAAACTCATTATAGTTTTGTTATTGTAGCTCATGTATCACTGAGGATGACGACTTTGTCGTTAAAACATGTTTGATTAATTAAACGTAATTTTTGTGAGATCTTGTGTTAGAGTTTTTTTCTATACACCATATAGTTTCATTCAAATAATATACACATACCACGAACAGTTACAAATACTATATAAAAATGAGTTAACATTTTTGGAAAATAAAAAATCAGACAAGTTACCTTGAAATATGATTCATGTTTATAATGGTGTTTCAAATGATTTAACCAAATATTCAAAATACAATAAATATTTAAGTAAAATTTGAATTTATTAAAATAAAATCTCCTAAAACTTTACTTATGATTTACTTTGACTACCAGACACGGTCTAAGCCATGGCAAAATCACACCAACATGTGTTATAACTGAAAATAAGACCCTTAAACTAGAGCTCAAGCCATTATTGTTTAATGGTTTAACAAATCTTGCTTGGAAAAATAAAACTCAATACTAAACACCATCAAAGTCTAACAATTTGTCCAAAGGTATTATGTGAAGGACACAACACATAAATAGCATATATGAAAACAAACAGACCTGCAAATCTTGGTTCTAGGATCAGGATCAGTAAACACTTCAAGGTCCTAGTGCCTGATTGTAAAAGGTCAGATCTCTCTTTTTCCCAAATAGAAAATTGAAAACACTTTTTCCCAAATAGTGAAATTAGTTTGATTGAGTATGTAAAGGAGAGGTGGGATAATACAGGAGGGAGGATACTGCAGAGATAGCCTTTAGTTTAAATTTCAGTATACAGTCACTTAGTGCTGATTTAAAAGACACATATTTCCAGGCTGTTACAGGTAAATTGAAGACGTTGTGGTAATTCCATGGAACTGTGACCGTCTCCACTTCTTTTGACCAGCTGGAAGCTCCGGCTGGCTGGAGACCGCATACACTTTAGCCAAATCTTGTCAGGATGGGCCAAGGAGTCGGGTTAGGACGCTAATGAACGCACGCAACACAAGTGAAATTAAATGTTCTCTTTTATTTTAGCACCGAATTAGAAGATTACAGAAATAATTATAATTTAGAAAAAAGACATAACGGCTAGATAAAGCCTTAATAGTGGCCGAAAAACATACCGTTTAATTTTGCTAGCACGTGGCAGAAAAATAGACTGATCTAGTCCCGTAGCGGTCTTCCTTCTCGCGGCTCCCGGAACAGACTCTCGCTCAGCTCGTTTTGTTTGGTGGGCTCCTTGGCTGGGCCACAGAACACCCAAATCGTAGACTTAAACATTTAGATATCCTAACAGGATTGTGGCTTTTCAAATATTTGATTCCTCAATTTTATTGAAAATAATTATAAATTAAATATTTATAGATAATCATTGTGACCAATTACTTATACTGAATTTAAATCTCAGAAATATGTTTGACTTTTAGACTATTTTTTGTGGACCATTAGTTATTTCAATATCATATTTCAAGACCATATTATTAGGAGCCAATTTTTGAAATAAATTGGTTTTAAATTGTGTTAATGTCGAATTAGCACCTACTTTGGAGAGCTAAAACGGTTAACATAAAAAAGTGTATTTAATCATCAGTCTCAAACGTGATGTCAAAGGTTGACATCTCTCCAAAATGTCAATTCTATAGGTTTTTAGTACCTATAAACAAAGAAATAGTCTTTGAAGTTGTTTATAAAGGCCTAATTTCTCACAATCAGCTATACTATTTTTTGTTTAATATGTTAGTTAAATATAAAGAATATTAACACAAAACAATATGACAAATGGTGAGCAAAAACGATATGAACCACGCATAACTGAGTACAAACCATTTGCTTCATTTGAAAAAATATCATCTACTGATCTTTTAAAAGAGTATGTAAATGATAAGATATTTATACATGTGCGTCAGTCTAGTGTCTATGGGGTTATATTTAGAACAAAGTATTTCATTTGGCTAAAACCAATTACTTGCTTTCAAGGCTACACAAACAGTCTAATACCTTCTCTACTGGAACCTACTTTAAATAAAAACACAGCATTGTAGTCTAGATCGCAGATGTAAGCATAAGTGAATTTCTTAACTGGTAGTTGTATAGAACTATATACTGACAATTCAGACAATTAGTATAATATGATCATGATTCTTACATATTTTTAGCATCCTGAAAATTTTATAATTTACTATTCATGTGTAAAATTTTCTACTTCATGATCTGAAATCAGTTCAATGTTTTAAAAAGATATTTTTAATCATAAAACTGCAGTATATTAGTACATTTTTAGTACAATTTAAAATATTTTTAGTTCAATTATTACAAAACTATGGGCAAAACCAATTTTAAATGACTGTTATTTTGAAATTGTAAGAATGATTTTGTTGGTTACCAAAAGTGTACCGTACCAACATTTAAAAATAATTCTAAAAACAAACTATGGCTAAATTTGACCAAAATTGTAACCACTATAGAGCCAATACATTATTTATACATAAAATGTGTAAATAACACTCAAAATATGTTCTAGATGCCATGATCAGTATATATTTGACAATTATGGTGTATAGCTCATTTTTTTTCTTTTAGACATTTCCTAATAAGAAGCCCAAGGCCAATATAGAATAAAACTAACAAATTTGATCTCTTGGTACTAAATTTCAAATATTAAGCTTAGATAGTCAATATAAATGTTGTTGATGATTTCTTTACAAATTCAATTTACTATACTTTAAGTTTTAAATTTGAAAATGTTCATCTAATCAAAAGATATCATGTAAAGTATATTAGTTTTAAAAATTTGTCAAAATTTGTAACATGTAGGGTCAAAATTTGTACATATATACAGGATTATCAGAAAAGGTCAATGATTTCAATTGGAACTGGAATAAGTAATAATCAACCAATATTCTTGATTTAAATGACGACCTATTTATAAATATTGGAGGTTTGTTAATTGCTATTGTGATGACTTTGAGTGTGCTGTGCACATGTGCAGACACCATAGCGCTGTGCATCATTCCTCACTCATAATACAGCAGTAGTCACTTTAGTAATGGCGACTGTGTAACAGAGAGCTCTATGTATTTTATGGTTTTTGGAACTTAAATCATTGGTTACAGTGAAACATCATTTTCGACGTACTTATGGAATGAAGCAAGTAAACATCCTAAATGAGTTGAATTTGCTGAATGTATAGATGATGATAAAAGTTAACTTAATTTTTTTTTTTTTCATTGATGAAACAACTTTCTACATAAATGAATGTGTTAAAGACTATAACTGTAAGAATCTGGAGGGCTCAGCTACAAAATGAAATATTACAGTATGTTCGTGTTTCTCCTATGATAAACATGTGGAGTAATGTGTGATTGTGTCCTAGACCAGTTCATATTTGCTGAGAAAACAACTACATGTATCGTACACTTGAAGATGTTAAAACTTTAAGTTTTCCAACAAATCGATGACATATAAAGAGAAAAAGAAATGACTTTCATTTTTCAGAAAAATGGAATGCCAATGAGCAAGAAGCTCTCAATAAGAGGTTTAGTGACGGTTCGATTGGAAAAAAACAGTCCTACTTTTGTGATGACCAAGAAACCCCGATCTGACACTTATGGACTTTATCTTTTGGGGTTACATTAAAACAATTTTCTATTCTGAGAAAATCCTGGATCTACGCGATTAAGTGTGAGAATTACTGCTGCCATAGAAACTGTTACTCCAAATATGATCGAACGTACCTGGGCAAAGATAGACTATCACAAAGATATTTGGTGAGCGATGGAAGGTCCTTATATTGAAACTTACTAGGTATCGTTAAAAAACTTGATTATTTTCTATATCTTTTGGTATAAAAAATAAGACTAATTTACCTGAACCATAAGTTCAGTTATTTTACCTCAAAATCACCTTTTACAATGACCCTGTTATGCATCATGTTCTTCACTAACAATTTACTAAACACAAATATTTAATTGCTAACTAGTACTATTGGTCTCAATGTGGTTTTGGTTAGTCCTCCTATGTTAATTGAAATTAACATGTATTTGTGTGTGTGCGTGTTGTATTGTTAATGTACTGCTAATATATTAAAAATTTCACACTTATATCCTGCAATATTACTACTAACCAAATATAACAAAAATACATGTTAATTTAAAATAATGAAGAATGATTAGACAATGCCAAATTGAATTCAAAAAAATTATTACTAAACTCTCCAATGAAGATTATAATGCATTACATTATAATAAATTTATATGTGTAGCCATCCACTTGCCACAATATTTTACCCATTTTGTTTAAAACTAATAGACATGTTTGTAAATATAGTTCAGTACTCTAGATTTGTTTTGTTAGAAACTCACTAGATGACCATTGTAATTGATAAAAAAATAAGTTTTTAAAGACAGCAAGTCAAGAAACATCTTGTTTTGTCAGTTACCGTCACACCATTATGGTTTGTCCCACTGATTTTGGTTATCAATTTGCATATTTCACCAAAATTCTCTAAATATCAGTAGAAGACTTTCTAGACTTGTCAGGGAAAATAAAAAGTGTTGTTATATTTTATATTTTTTAAGAATAACGAAGTTCTAAATTCCAGATGTTAACAAAATGGACCTGAAACTCTTAGAAATTTAAGTAAGATACTGCCTTGATAGTAAGCTTGCTTTTAAACTTATAAACTGAAATATAATAGAATGAGGAAAAAAGTCTTCATGGGAATGTGATGCGTCTTCATAGGAACTACTGCAGTTCACTCGTCTTTGTTCTGAAACAAATCACAAGAGATCACGCTAATCCCCAACACAACCTCTGCTGAGACTCCTGCAGGGCTACAAAAACCTGTCAGAGCAAAACCATCTTCTCCTGTCAAAATCCCATAAGGCAAGAATCATGAAAATCTTCGCTAGATCAGTTCATCTAGTAGAGTAAAAAACTACACAATTCTGCATATTTTCTCAACATTTCCCCAATAATTTTCTACTGGAGCCAGGTACACAATGACTCCTAAACATAAGCCTGCCTTTGAGTGACTCATAATCTTTTCAAACCTAACAATAGATTTTCACATCTTTGTTTATGCCTCTGAGTCAAAACATATAATTATAGATCAAATATTTCGCAAATATGACTCTAGTGCCATCTTGTTTAACGAATCTACAGTTACTTCACCCACATATATTTAACAGGACACTTCAGGTCTTCCTCAAGCACTCCTCACCTACACGGAATTTCATCTCCTTTATGCCTACACTGCAACAGACTCTACCTACTACAATACGCAACTGGCTGGTGTCATAGGGGATAGAGAAAATTTTTTGGCTTGAAAAATTGATTTCTCATTCTTTATCTTAAGTCAAGTTCATCAGAGAACTCAAATTAGAATAACAGGCTGTGACCAACTCAATAAAACACAGCTCGGTAGGAAAGTTAAATCAGGGTAACATCTACCAACATACAATTCCATTCCACATCTCTCCTCCACCTCCTTATATGCCCTTTACAGATCCATGCTCTCCTTACTATCTCTCCTTTTAAAAACCATCCAACATATGCCACAAGGTTAATTCTTTCCATCAAAAACAAAGTTTGTTTTACTTCTCTCAAACCATGCTCACCCTTTTCTAATATGTCAGATGGATAAGCCTTTTCTTTCTTTTTTTTTTTTTTTTTTATTGGAGCAGGGGGATGTCAGCGTATATTTTAATAAGTTTTAATTAATTTCAATAGTTTTAGCTGTGAAATGGATTTAAAAGATATTGAAGGTTGTAAGGGTTCTGGAAAGTTAATTCTGAACAAACTTTGTATAATGCAATGTTTAGGAACATTTAGAATTGAAGTTAATATTCAAAAAAGATGTACAATTTAGTACTGTAATAACATAATTTGAATAAGCCTGTACAAATGTATCAATTTATTGGTTAAATAAACCAAATACAATATAAACTTAGTGAATTTTGTGTGAAGGTGTATAAATAAGTAATAACAATTGTTAAAGTTGGTATAAAGTAATTATTACTTGTTGCTTTGTTAGACACACTAAGTACCATATTATTACTCCAGGGTGTGTTCACTGAGCCCCAATGGACAACTCTGCTGTTGAAATTGAAGTGATAGTTTAACTGGGTAGTCTGACCACTGTAAGCAATAATACAAGTAAAACCAAAACAGACAAGAATTGCAGTTTTTTATGTATGCCATCAAGTAGATGAGAAATCTAGGGCCTACCTTTTCCAGGGCTCATGGAAGAAGTTTTGGTGGGATAAAGACCATTAACATTCCTATAATTTTTCAATGTTAATAAATTGTTGCGTCAGTGGAAAATATATATAAAATGTGTTTAATTGCTTGACATCATTTGTATGAAAGTACCACGAATTTGGTAAATGGTGCGAAAAGTAATTTCCTTAAGGATCAATATTGCTTATATAAAAAGGAACTGACTACAGTTTAAAATCATGTAAACTAGTTAAAATAATATTTCTGGAGTCTAAAATGAAATAACTGCATGTTTGTGCATACTCTAGTGTATATATAAGTATAGTTAACTACCTTAGAGATTGTCCTCAGTCCGTATAATAGTTATGGCTACAGCGCTGTTTCGCCGAACACTGTCGGCTTCGTCAGGCCCGGACTAACACATAAACACGTAACACAACACAACACTAACCCATATAAAATCAGAGTATGACTCGTCGTACATAAATAATAAAATTGTTTGTGGCCACATTATAAGGTCTTAGTTGTCCAGCTGCAGGTATGGTACTCATATTGGTAAGAGTACCATACCTGCAGCTGGACAACTAAGACATTATAATGTGGCCACAAACAATTTTATTATTTATGTATGACGAGTCATACTCTGATTTTATATGGGTTAGTGTTGTGTTGTGTTACGTGTTTATGTGTTAGTGCGGGCCTGACGAAGCTGACAGTGTTCGGCGAAACAGCGCTGTAGCCATAACTATTATACGGACTGAGGACAACCTCTAAGGTAATTAACTATATTATATATTAAACAGTCTAAGGCAACACATTATACTTTATAAAAAGTATATATAAGTCCCACTATTTGGATAAATGTTATGCTAATTTTGCCATATTAACTGTTTAAATGAAATTTTAGGCCGCTATTGTATGTTTGAACAGCCGAGGACCACATCGACAACAAGTAGAACATATGTGAAAACTCTCTTAAATCATGAAACATAAAAAAGCTGAAAAAAAGAGCTTGAATAAGTTTGTAATTACTATGTGTATTCTATACTAAATGTGATCCATGAAATACAAATCAAAATGTAAAAATTAATTTCCTGTAGTTAAAAATTATTTCCTTAAATTTTTTGTTGGGAAACAAATAAAAAAAACTACATTTTTTTCAGTTTTGAGTCACCCTGAATAAAAAAATATATATTTTTCTGCAAAATATCTGCACATCTCTATGTCCGTCAGCAATGATTTCTCATAAACTGTTTGACTGGTGTTGTTTAAAATTGGTACTTGTGATATTTTTGGCTCCTAAATATACTTGTAAAATATAATCACCATGAAAAGTATGAAGCAAGTGGAAGATCTGTCTAAATACAAATAATTAAGTGGACATTAAAGTTCCCCCAAAAAAAATAATAGGATGTTTTATTTTATTATGATATTGCACTTTACCGAGTATCAAAATACATTCAAATGTTTTTTTGTCCCACTCAAATGTACGAGTTGGAAAGTTTATCTATTTGATTTCAAATTGATAATAAAACTTATACTGACCAGCTGTTTGTGCAATGTTTTCATGTTTCTGTATAATGGAGCGCAAGGAGAGACCTCTTTGTGAACTGTTGAACTCTTCCAAAGCATTAGTTTTGTGGTCTTCTTCTTGTTGCAGAATAAAACTGTCCCTCAGTTTTGCCTTTGGTTTATGAACTGGTTCTCGGTCTGAGCTGTTGGTGTCTTCTGTAATTAAAAAAAAATAAATCTACATCATTATAGAACTGTTTCAAATCTAAGCTAAATCTTGAACACAAAATATCAAATATGGCTTAGGTTAAAAAGACATTTTTAGTTGTTTTCCTTGTGTATCTAATTTAATAACACAAAACCCCCAACTGGAAATATAAATACAGACATACACAATTTTACTTTATTAAAAAAGAATAAATTAACTTATTTCAAAAAGTCGCATCATTCCTGTTTGAATTTCCGTTTCCCTCCAAAATATTCTAGTTCCAGGTCTGACTTCCTGATAAGATAAATTTCGGTGGCCACCACATACCCCTGACTGAATAAAAAACCCAGATGGCACCTCTACCATCCTGACAGACAGAAAGCTCCCAATTTAGTTACCGTACTTCCACATATTTAATATCTACGAAATCCCCATTCTCAAAGCTGTGTTATTTACAACAATCAGCAATAAAGTAGAAAGTTACACTCAGCAATATTGACATTTTTATGACAAATTGTTATTACTGGTGGCCTATTAAGTTATAATTTTAACATATAACATTCAATGTCATTTAATGAATACTAATATAAAACATTCCTTAAAATCATAAAAACTAAACTTCATTATCATAACTAAACACCTTCAAACTCCTCAATACCTTCAACCAAAACTACCCAGAATTCATCTGCTATGGTCCAGTACATGGGTTCCTCTTTGACTCTACATCCAGTCCTAGACCCAATAAACGGCCAATTTTCAATCTCCCTCACACTGATCTCCGTAAAATGATTATATATATAATGTGTTTTAAGTAATGGTGGACAAAGTTCATTTTGGTTTTTCAGATTTCTTGCAAAATGCAATTACCTTTTCTTTGTGGCTTGATACATAGTGATCAACTTAAAATAAACTCGCTCAACAAAGCTTGCCCCAATACCCAATTACCTGGAAACACATTGGCTTTCATAATAATAGAGAGAAATGAACATACAAAGTAAATTTTTTCATACTTACTAAATATGTAAGTATGAAAAAATTTACTTTGTATGTTCATTTCTCTCTATTATTATAAAATTATTGTTATTATAAAATAAATATTTTATAAAGTTTACACAGTAAATTTTACAAAAGATGTGCTCAAGTAATCACATTACAAGACAAACGATACAAAACGGTATAGTCAATTGTTTCGATAACACTTTGAATATTCTCCTTTAATTTGGCCAAAGTATAGGGATTTATTTCATAAACTGTATCCTATAGATAAAAATCATGTATAGTCAAATCCAGCCAATATGTAAGCCTCAGGTCAGTGCTGACAATTTGTACATCTGTAAAAGTTTTGTAAAGGCCAGCCATTGAAGTACGAGATATGTGACATGTCGCTTTAATCTTGCTGAAGAAAACGGTACGCATATTCAACATCCATCAACTGGATGTAAAATTCTTCTAACATTTTGTAATACTTTGTATTACAATCAGGTCAAAAATAATTGGCACCCTCATAAAATTACAAGAAATAAAATTTTTCCCACCGTGTTTAGAAATAAAATTTTTGTAATTCTTAAAGTAGCGAGCCATTGGCTCCTTCCCCTTCAGTACCTTTCAATTGACTCGTCCACTCTCAGTACTCTCAGTGTGCATAATACTTCACCCCACCTCCTTCTCAGTGTCTGTCTGACTGCCTTATTACCAGGAACAATTAAAGATAATCCAGGAACAATTAAGCGGAAGTTATTTATAGATGAACCTGCTTTTGAAGCGATCGATGAAGTAGCATCGGATGAGCAACAATACAAGAAGAAGGTTCCTGTTCTGAGGAATCTAGCATCAAGAATGCTTGACATTCTGTTGGAGCATGTCAAGCATCAAGGACCTCAATAGGTCGAAAGGTACAAAGTAACAACATGGGATGTCCACTGTCCTCCAAGAAATAGAAATATGAGAATTCCTGCTAAAAATATAGTAAAACGCTTACCTGGGGTGAAAAACGCTTACTTTAAAACCTTTGTGTGAAACAAGATGGAAATGGAGGATAGATCCAATCACTCCCCTCAGATATGAAATAGAAGAGATTTACGATGCGTTAGTAGATATAAGTGAAAATGAAAACAGATAAAATGATTGCTCAAGAGGTAACCTGTTTGGCAAACCATGTTCATGATTTCACTTTTCTATGTTCCATAGTTATATGGTATGACATATTATTTCATATGAATATTGTCAGTAAAACCATGCAAAGTGTTGACGTGGGAGTATCACAAGCTGTCAGTTTACTTGAAACGACAGAAGATTATTTCAAATCTGTTAAAAAGTGATTTTAAATTTCAATGATATTAACCTAACCTAACCTTTTTTTTGTAGTTTTGGGTTCGATTTCTTTCTTTGATATACCTAGCGGATTAACAGACGCCAAAGAACTTGCTACTAAACTAGACATGGAAAAGCCAAAATTTGAGAGCACACTATAAACCAGGAGGAGAAAGGTAAAGAGACAATTTAAATTATGAGGCAGAAGATGAATCTATAGACCTCGACTCAGATATGCAGTATAAGATTGACTTTTACTTCAAAGTTTTAGACAGTGCCATTAGTACATTAAGTGTAAGCTTTCAACAGATTAAGACTCATAGTGAGCTGTTTGATTTTCTGTATGATATCAGTAAAATTAAAGACATCTCACATGAAGCTTTATCAGATAAATGCACCAGACTGTGTAATGCTTTAAAAAAAATGCTGTGATGGTGAATTAAAAGACGTAAGATATTATAACAAATACCACTTCACACACCTTTATGAATTTAACTTTCTTTAATTATTCATAACATTACGTTTTAAAATCTTTTACAATAAAAATCAATTATTGTCCAAATCTGATGCACCTAATACTTATCACTAACGTCTAAACCTACTACTTATTCTAAGTACATCGTTACATATAAATTACTAATTTTACAATGTCTTAACCTAAAAAAAGAAATAAGAGTGCATCATAATTTTACTTTTAAATTTTTTACTTTTAATTCATTATTATAAAATTGCTCCGGCTAACTGAAATGTATTATTTTATTAATTTTATTTAATTTCTCTTTACGGGTTCGTGAGGTTCTATGGTGACTATAATTTACATATAAAATAGAATTTGGTGGTAGTTTATTTAATTGAGATTGTCCATTCATTTTTACTTATCGCTTGGAAGTTTTATCACTGCTTCGATGTTCCTGGTTCCTTGCACGTGGTTCCCGTGTAGACTGCCAGTAGATGGATCGATTTACCTTGATCTTTTCGACGGATCTTTTTTTCTTCTTACACTTGTATCTCACACACTTTTATGACGACGATTACTTTTAATTTATTGTATTAATATTCCTGTTCAAACACTTTTATAACGACGCAATTTATCACACACTTCTATGACGACGATTACTTTTAAACTTATAACGACGATTATCTTTTAAACTATTCTTCGGAGATTATTATTAATACTTATACAAAAAACATGACGCAGATACTATTTTATTTTGACGTTTGATCTCGGCTAAATCTTTCACAACGATCTTCTTTTCTACTAAAGAAACACTTGCTCCGGAACTCCCTCCTTCAATCAGTTAACAACCAAAAAGAACCTCGTGTGCTTCTCTTCCACCCCTATTTATAAGTTCTAATTTCAAATGCTTTCTTCCGATCCTCTTCCTTCATTGGCTTATTTTTAATCTTTTACGTTATTTCTGGACTGACGCAATTTCATTCATTGGTCCATTTCAAACATTTTCGGTTGAAGGCATTGACTTTTGGAATGGTTTATTTGACTTCTTGAGATCCGTGACTGATGTTAGAATAGTTTTTCTAGCTGTCAACCCTTTCAACTCTTTACAATTTATGGCCTACTGAGCACTGACCTTTTGGAAGCCCACTATTTTGTTATAATATGTTGATTTGAGGGTTGAACTTAAAGTTCTTTCAACTATTGTAAAACTCAAGAGTACGCCTGTAAATACTTTAAAAATAATAAAATAGTATGGTTTTCCGCCTAATATTATCATTTCTCTAAGAATATTCCTAACACCACCTTTGACAGTGGCCAATGGAGAAAGAAGTTTTTCAAAACTCAAGCTGATAAAAACGTACTTACGATCAACAATTTCCCAGTCTCCTCTAAGTGGTCTAAGGACTATTTCCATTGAACATCAAATTGCTGAATCACTGGACTATAGTGAATAAAAAAAAGAATTTGCCTGTGCTAAGGTAGGAGTAGTAAGTATTTAACTGAACTTATGAAGTGATTCATTACTGTTGTAGTTTTATATAGGCTACTTTAATCTTAGCGAGTTAAGATTCTGCATATAGATTAATTTGTTTAATATATGATGCCTTATATTTGCATATAGTTTCATGTAAATATAGTAATGTTTATTGTTTGTATAAACACTGCATGAGAATGTGTTGATACATGTTTGCAGAGGAAAATTTTATTAGGGAGGGTGTGGCACTTGCAAATTTCACTTAGGGCGGGAAAACTTCTAGGGCCGTTAGGGTCCTTAGGAAAAGCATAGGGTTAAATTTTTATGTATAACTGAAAAAAAAATGTACAATAAAGTCTATTATCAATTAGTGTAAGTACCAAATTTTGAGACGGTCCATGATAAAGGAGGCTACTAGGAAATTGGTAAGAATATCATAATAATGAAATCTGTCAACTTACGTGTTTTCTTTTCATGCCTTAGGACCAGATCCTTCAGCTGAGGTGTCGCAGGTTGTTCAGGCATGTCATCAATGTCTATACTTGTCTGTAAAGCTTTCAGTCCAAATAGAGGTCTCCCTCTAGCATCACAAACTTCTGGTTCTGGCTCCCGTTCAATCACTGCCGGTTCTTCTGGCTCATCTAAAATATTACAACATTACTAAATCAATTAATCACTCTACATGCATGTCTTGCGACTCAGTAAAGATTAGCTTTGGGAAGGAATTGTAGTAGAAATTCCACAGTTAAAACCACTACATGAAGCATTAAATAAATTATGTTCTAATTTAGCATGTTGTAAGTTGAATTACTTAAAAAGTAGGGACAATAAATTATTTTAATTAGTTGCCATTCTAAATTTTTTAATTATTTTATTTTTTAAATTTGAATTAGCATGTAAGTAGTAGGATTACACATTAAATTTTAAGTTTTTATAATAATTTTCATGCCGCCCATTTAGCTTTTAAACAGATGATGTCATGTAAACATACAATAATTCTAATTTTCTTTACTTATACTTCATATAGTAGGTTAATAAACCTTCTTTGTATTCTAGGTTAATGAATAATAGGTCATAAACATTGTACTAACTTCCTCACATATATAAAATCTAAGGACTAAACAAAAAAAGTTATCTGTTAAAAAGGAAATATATACCACAGACTCTATCTTAGAAGATATAAAGGCCCGGTAGGGAGATGTTACACATTTAAAACACTCTGCAAAGATGTTTTTGAATGAATTTCAATTTTTAATTTTTCCAACAATTATAATAGGCTATAATGCTATTTACATAAAACACAAACATAAATCACAAACTAAAAGAATGTAAATCAGGTTTAAAAAATGATGTCATCCAACTGGCGATCATTCTTGTCCATGCAATTTTGCAGGCGGGTGAAAAATTGTAAATAAAAACCTTTCAAGCAAAGCACATGGAATTGGTGAAAATTCTCGAGTTATGATTAATGAAAGAGCTTCAAGAGTCCATGTTTGTTCAATGTAAACCTGAGCTTTTAGATAGCTATATAAAAAATAATCACAAGAATCCATAAAAGATCCGGTGATCGAGGGGGCCACTCCAAATCCCCACGCAACCCTGGAAGATGTTCCCTCAAAAAATGCCACGCATTACCTTGATGTATGGAAAATAGCCCTGTTTAAATCAAACCCTACTGAGGACAAACCGATGACTTTTCAATTCAGACATCAAAAATTCTTGAGTAAGGTAATATTGTGAGTTAACCATCACAGTGTGTCTATTTTCTCGGAAAAAGTAGGGTTCAATTATGCCAAATCGGGCTATTCCGCACCACACAGTTACTCTCTCACAATGTAAGGACCTATAATGGACTTCCCGTGAATTATTGTCCAATCAGTATAGGCAACTGTGTTTGTTTACAGCACCCGATAAATGAAAATGTGTCTCATCACTCGTTATCAGAATACAGTCATTTTCCAAGGTTTCCAGCATCCTTTCTGAAACATAACCACCATAATCATTCCCTTCAGTTCTTGAACTACCATGATTTTGTATGGATGAAAGTGGAAGTCCAAGTGCAAAATTCAGCAAACTGACCTGTCTAACATAAGCAAAGCGCAAGTGAATTATGCTGGTGAACAGCGATTGCTGGCCTCCTCAGCCTGTCAAACTTTTTCGCTGTTAGCTGGTGTTATAAATGGTCCAATCTCCTCCAATCTCTGAGATGTTCCAGGTCTCACAGTTTCTCTCATTATGAAATTGTTAAACCATTTCAGTATTGTTGTGCGATATGAGACTACACTTCGTCAACGAACAACGAAGTTAGATCAAAATTCCGCTCCGCTGTATCCAAAGGTGTTGTAAACAAAGACACATTAATCAATCGGCCATAGCTCCATGATTACTGAAATGGCATCCAACAATGAATGTATATCAACTATTGCACATGTGTTAGTTCCTCTACCCTCAATATTATACCCGCCACCAAATATTACACTCCCTGCCGGACCAGTGCTGAAAATCAGCTGAAGTAACATTAATACAATTTTAGTAAAATGTCAGTCAGTATTTATTTTGGGATTTTCTCTTTAAATTAGTCCCAATAATTTATTTTTCTAAGTATATATACAAAACTGATATATTTGGTTAAAATTGTTTTAGCCTGTAAATATGGTCAAACTGTAAAAAAAAAATACTCAGAGATACGACCACAATAGTAACACTATTTTTACTCAGTGTAGTGCACAGACATACCAAAAACATTCTTTTTAATCAGGAGATCTGAAAAGAATATTTGTATGAAAAACCCAACATCTTTGTTTTGACCCATCACAAAACTTTGTCTGTGCTATATATTTATGTGTGTATGGGATCAAAGTTCTATTTAAAATGGATTATTTTAAAATTATGTATTGGATTTCTCTTATTCTTTCAAAGTTTATGTAAAGGCACTCAATAAACCCACTACCAAATTTTAAATCGCTATATACATTTTGTAATAGTTCAAGGTACAGCAGTTCTAAATTTGAATAAACAATTTGCTTACACATCATTCTTCAATGATATGTAATGTTTACACTAAAGCCATGATGTGTCAAAACTAAGAAATGCAAACTCAGCTTTTTTAATCATCTTTTTTATGACTCACAACTTATATAAACTATTGAAACCATCAGACACAACCATAGACTTATACTTTCATTTCAATACTATCACAAAGACAAAGACTTTCATAGATGACAAAGTTTATAGTAATAACTACTTTTTTTGGTATCAGACTATCAAAGACTCTCCAAGACGAACATATATATGAACAAATTGCAAATTAATTTTTATCTTCATAATACTTTCTAAATATTAAGTACATGTGAAAAATCTGCAAAACTTAACCTAATAACAACATACAATGTCACAAGATATAATCCTACTAACAACTTCATTGTCTGGATATTTTCTACTGAGAAATGGGAGACCAGAAGTAAGGGATGTAAAGTGTGATCACATTTGTTATTATCCAAACAGAAGGGAGTGTTTTTTTAGATATTACTAAGACCCACGACATGTAGAAATCTTAGACTTACACTTTGAGAGCAGTCTATTCAATAGCTCACAGAGCAACAATATTTATTATTCATACTTTTTAATGTTTTGAACCACTTATTTAACCTTGTTATTCTCTTTTCCTCTTCCTTTCAGGAGGTTGATTACCAAAGGCCCATTGAGACTAAAGAACAATCTAAAATACAAAATATTCTTTCCAAAAAAGGAAACAAAGAAAATATGTTTTAATAAAAATATAAAACATTTTCTCAAAATTGGCTAACACTATTTTGATCAAATATAGCTTCTAAAGACACAAACCATCATACCAAAGTGCCAGTTAGTGAGTTATTGGTAAATATATAATCCGCCATTAGGCTGCCGTAAAAGAGCTGATTTCTAAAAATCAGCTCAGTCTATTTCATTCAAATTTTATTGAAATGTGAATATAAATAACCATTGTAAATAAAAAAAGATTACGGTTCAGAAATAATGGACAATAAACAAAAAATTAACACTGTCTGGTGCCATTAAAAACTTGATTTGAATTAAATAGTATTTATGATGAGGATGTGTTTATGGCACTAATGAAGCAGTTTAGAATTATATTTAAATATATAAATTTTTTTAAAGGTGCCCATGGTTTTGACTTTACTTTTTGATCCAGAACTACTAAACAGATAGTTTTCATGGCATATACAGTAGTTTTGTTTGATTTTCATTTGGTTTTGGGGATGGGAAAGTGAGAAAGTTTGTTCAATATTTTTGTACTATTTATTTGTCATATATTAGGTCTTCCAGATCCAAACAAAAAAAAAAAGTTTATCCTACTCCAAAGTAAAACATACGAGGCTGAACTTAAACTGTTGTTGTATCACAGTGTAATATGATGTGAGAAATTGTAAATTCAAGTTACGTCATTTCTACTCTTAGATTCATTTTTCGTTCTTCTAAACCAAAACCATTTTGAGTGGTGTTATTTAGGTGTCCGGACAGTTCCCCACACTGACACTTCCACACACTGCAAAAAATACTGACACTTCCCCACAGCCCTTGGACGTGGCTACCTGTTTAAAGACTCAGAAATAATCTCGACTGACATTTCCACACACATCTCCCCCCTCACATCCCCATTAAAAATGAGAAATTTCCAAAGGCTCCGCCCCATAGCAGCCTTTGAAGTACAGTGGAGTCGCGATAATTTGAAGTCGACGGGACCGGCTAAAAACTGCGAATTATCAGAGGTTCGAATTATCAAGGTTTCGAAGTTTTTTACGTTAGGTTAGGTTAGGTTAGGTTAGGTTAGGTTAGGATCGAGTGCTTTTCTTCCCTCCAAAGGAGTATTATGTTAAGGTGCATTGTCACTGGTGCGGCTGTAACGATGATCGCTGAAGCCTATAATACCCTTGGGGGGGGGTGTGGAACTGTCAGTCGAGATTATTTCTGAGTCATTAACAAGTAGCCGCGTCCAAGGGCTGTGGGGAAGTGTCAGTATTTTGGGCAGTGTGTGGAAGTGTCAGTGTGGGGAACTGTCATGTAACTGTTATTTAGGCTACAGACAGTAAAATGATTTCAACCTAAATATATTTACTTACCTGTAAAAGTTTTGTTGGTGTTTGATCTTCTCAGTGCCTTTAAACCAAACAAAGGACGTCCCTTCTCATCAGTAGGCCCCACACCATAGCTTGAAGTGATGGAGTCTACCCCTTTCTCTTGCAGGGTTTCTGTCCTTTTTTGGGTCCGCACTATAACATACAATTTTCATTTTTATTATCATAGCATACAAGCTGTTGTGAAATTCCAAAAACTTTCATTGTTTCACATTGTATGTACTTTCACAAAACATTTTCCTTGATATTTCAGAAATCTATACATAAATATCTTTATATATTCATAAAAATCAGCCAAATGTGAAATATCACAAAATATAGAATTTGGTTAGCTACTTATAAAGTACATGTTTACACAATATAGGCAAAGTGTTAGGAATAACCCAAAACACAAATACAAAAAATCTTCTTTACATACAAAATTACTACTGTACTAAATTCATAGTAAATTAATGTTAGTGTGATTTTTTTCACGATTTCAATGCTGACCATGTAGAAAATAGATACATTTAACTATAAACAAAAAATTTGTGGTATAAATAAATATTTTAATTTTACTACTGATAATAAAATATAATATTGTTTAGAAAATTTTGCATTTTGGTGTTTATTTTTGAATAGTGTAATTTAAAATTCTTTAATTTCTTCTGTATTGTGGGCTAAAACGTCCTAAATTTGAAGTAAATGGTTTGAGTAAGATTTGTTCTTAACGGCCAGGGACTTTTGTTAAGACATAAAGATTTAAAGAAGACATAAAAATGGGCGGATATTTAAAAATGAAACAAATTATTTTGTTTAAAGTTCTTTGGATTAAAGATTTTGTTTGAGCCATGTAAATGTCTGAGGGAAAATTGTACAAAAATAGCAGATGAAATTGCTAAAACGAAAATTACAGACAAATGATTTAAAAATCAACTTTTGATTTAGCAATTTTTCTGGCAAAAAATTAACCCAACTAACTATCAGCCAAACTATTGTAGAAATGAGGTCATTATGACCTTTATTAATAAAAACTGAAAATAAAAATTCCTCTTTCTAGTAAGGCGGATTTTTTCTGGTTAATTCTCCGTTGGGAGTGACAGCAAGGTCACACGCTAAATTCTTAAGGAGAAGAGACAAAGATACTTCACCACAAAAAACCCTTTAATTATGAAACTACCACATTAGTACAATCCAATATTGCTCAGTTAGCCAGTATAACATCTTGGTTCTATTTGGTCTATGTAATTTCTTATTTTGTGTCTTGTTCTGTTGATTTGTGGATGTCCCGACCTCCTTTATATACATTGTTAGTTGTTTTGATCTAATTAGATGTAAAATGAAATCCATTAAAAAAAAATGAATGGATTTCTACGTATTGTACAAGTCTGTTGTCGTATCTACATACAAAACGTACTGAAATAATTGTCAAACCATTTTTTAAGGTCCATAGGTAAAAAAAGGACCCTTATAATTTCACGCCCATGTCTGTCTCTCTGTAAGTCGCAACCCGTCTAGATGATAAATACTATATATTTCAAAATTTTCAGTTATATTCTTTGTAAACACATATGGGAACAATATAACGGTAACAAAAAAGTTACTTTGTGGTAGTTGAGGGGCAAAACTATCGAATTGAAAAAATAATTGGGAAATATTATTTGTGGCGTATCAAATTAAACTAAAAGTTATTCTGATTACGAATATGTATGTTTATTTGTTGAAAAAATTAATATAACAAATTTAAAGTGTCAGGTATCAGTCCCCATCCCTCTAATTTGAACACGGCGTGACCTACAATTGTGAAAAATATTTGGATTTGGAATTAAATTGCAGTGCGAACGCATACATTATAGAATACAACTTTTTTTTTAAATTTATTTATAACACTACAACTAGCTTTATCAGCTAACCAGCAGCTTATTTTCTAACAGCAATCGTGACAGTTTATTAGGTTATTTCCCAATAATGTCAATACCTATGTTCACAGCTCCACACCCACAACTGTGAACTTTAAACCAAGTCAAAAGGCTTCAGTCTTTTAAGGCGTCGCACTAACTCTGCGTTGTCAAGCAGCTGAAGTACTTCAACGTTTTGGTGGTTATGGAGTCGAGACTCATGCTTTTTAGCTTGCTTTTGTATTTCGGCCTCTACCGTTTCGATCTTCAAGTCCCTGTGAATAGTGTCATTGCTGACATACCAAGGAGCTTTCACTAAATTCCTTAATACTTTATTTTGAAAGGTCTGAATAATTTTGATATTAGACTTCTTAGTGCAGCCCCATAGCTGTATACCATATAACCATACCGGTTTTAGCACTTGCTTGTATAGCACTAGTTTGTTATGTACTGATAATTCTGACTTTCTTCCAATCAGCCAATGCATTTTCTTTAATTGAATACCCAGTTGTTCACGTTTCTTCTTAACATGTTCCTTCCAACGTAGCTTAGCATCAAGGGTCATACCAAGATATTTTGCACTGTTGGCATACGGTACTATATTTTGATCAATATATACTGGCTTATAAACACCTTTTCTATTTGTAAAGTTTACATGCACTGATTTTGTCTCATTAATCTTGATACGCCATTTTTTAGTCCAAGCAGTGACATGGTCAGTCGCATTTTGCAGTTTACTTGTTGCATCTCCTACATCTTTCCCTACAGCCAGGATAGCCGTATCATCAGCAAATGTGGCAATTAAGACGTCACCATCCTGAGGCAAATCATGAGTATAGATTAAGTACAGTATAGGTCCAAGTACGCTACCTTGAGGCACTCCAGCTTTGATGTTCCTTAGCTCTGAATATTCTGAATTCATCCGAACTCTAAAAAGTCTATCTGCTAAATACGAACTCAATAATTTACTCAGTTTTTGCGGAAGTATAGCTTTTAATTTGTTATTAATTCCAACATGCCAAACTTTATCAAAAGCTTGAGCAACGTCTAGAAATAAAGCCGAACATATATTTTTTTCTTCTAAGGCCTTTTCAACAGTGCTTGTTAATCTGTGCACCTGATCTATTGTCGAGTGCTTTTGGCGAAATCCAAACTGATGCAATGGTATAATCATTTTTTCTTGAATTACTGCCATAAGTCGTGTCAAAATAATTCCTTCAAATACCTTAGATAGGACAGAATACAACTTAACTTAGCAGTAACATACAAGTTTTAAAAACAGTTTTTGTGAGATGTGAGACAAACAATTCAATAGCCATTAAAATATGGACTGTATTTTCATTGAGTTTCTTTATTAGGGGTCCGTAGGCAAATCCAAGGACTCGTATAATTTCACGCATGCGGCTGTCTGTCTATTTGTCTGTAAGTCTCAATCAGACACAAAGAGAAGACAATAAATTCTATACATTTCAAACTTTCCATTTATATTCTTTGTAATTGTCCCACATATAGGAAAAATATAGCGGTAACCAAATATGATCTTGTGGTAGTTACAGAGAAAAAACTTTGGAGTTGAAAAAAAAATTTATAAATATAATGTGTGGGCTTTCAAATAAAACTTGAAGTTATTCTAATTATGAATATGTATGTTTATTTGACGGAGAAATTAATATATTGGCGATAGGGCGCTTAAAAGACTTAAAAATAACTGTCCTTATATCCCTAAGTCATGTAGTTTTAGCACAAGCTTGCCAATTTTATTCCTTAATCTCTTCCTTCGGCAGTCTAATGAACTTAAAACCTGATTTTTGAATTGGGTATCAAAAGGGTTTTTGTTAAATTGGTTAATTTTTTTCAACAAATTTTAAATCGATCCGTCAGTGTCAGTTGTAGAGCACTACGAAGCATCAACACTGATATTTTTACGAAAATCTGAACAGAGATTTTATTAACCCATTACGTAAAATTTTCTATATTAGAAAGGTGAGGAAGTAAACATAATGAAACCAGTTCAAGAGCTATTTAGTCCACATAAAGAAACATAGTTGCAGGCATGATGACAAAATAAATCACTTTGTTTTAATGAGTAGGCCTAGCCTAAACAGAAGGTGGCAGTAAACTTGAAATAAGGAAAAATGTTTTTCGAATAAACCTCTTATGTATAATAAAATTATGCTGAAATTACTCTTAAGCTCTAGATAAAACATATAAAGGACATGAATAAAAAAAAAATTGTTTTTAAGTATATTTGTTAACTGTTATAAAAAGAACTAATCATTTCCAGTTAAGAGTTTTAAAAGTATTTAATAACAACATTTGTGTCATTATTTCTACAAATATGTACAGCTTTGCAAAATGTAAGCAATCAATGACAAAACAATGTGAATCACCACAAATAAAGTAACCACTATACAAGTTAAAAATATAACCTAAAAATAATTTAAAACATCAGTAATACATTTTAAAACAAAACAACGAAATAAAACTTATTTGAATACTTATAAAAACTGTGTTTCAAATGATTTTTGTTGTGAAACATGTTATTTACCTATAACACGCATGTTATTTAAATTAAAAATATAAGTTAACCTATAACGTGTGAAGGCTTCATTTAGGAACGCGGCAGTATTTGCTCTACCAAATGTCAAAGTATTTGCCTCCATATGCACTAGTGAATGAGGAAAGTTTATTCCATCTCTGTATGCCATTTATTGTTTAATAACTCAAATGTGTGCTAAATGAAATAAAAACACTTTTAAACTATCACCTACGCCTACTGAACTTTACAAATTGCGTACAGTAACCAAAAAAAAAAAAATAATAACAACACAGATCTAAAACTAAACCTTACTTTTCTGTGCTTAGTGTGACACTTCATTCTCAACCAAGTATTATCACTGGATAACATCAATATTCAGATAACCATCAGATATAATCAAGTCACATAAAAATCTATGACATCTGTAGGCCTATTTTCAATAAGTGGTTTTAAAATTGAATACAAATAAAATACAGTTAATTCGCTTCAATTATAAACTTTTAAAACAAGTTGATGGGTCATCATGGTACTTATCCAGCCCAAACAAACCGTACAAAAGAAGTAGGTTCTCTAATGTAATGCTCAAAAGTTGGTTTCTTGTGTCTTGTTGCTTGTTGGAAATGTTTAATTATATTAGTAGACCAATAGGTTAGTATTGTTACGTAGCCTATGTTTGAGGAACCTTGTAATTCTGTATAGCACTGCTCTCTTGACCTCGGATGGGTCCTAACGGGCGTCGTAAATGTGTATTAATTTTAAAAAACTCCACTCGCTTCGCTCGTGTTGGTGACTCTTACCGAATCTCATGACTTTTTAATTTTCTTGGGAGGTTAGAGTTTGAAATTACACTTTTGACAATAATTTCGCTACTTGTCGTAGTAGAGGTGTATAGTGGAACAGGCCTAAGAAGGCACTTCGCAGATCGGGTGAAAACGCTGTACTATTCTCGAAATAAACGTTAAGGGGTGCGAGGAGGGCAAGTCTCAGGTAGCTGGCGATTAGGAGGTAAAGTCAATGTTTGTGGAACGGTGTTATTTTCCGACATAATCCACCTCTTCCTCTACCGCCCCGCACAGGGCAGAAGTGCCTTCTTAGGGCTGTTCCACTATAGGAGTTAATAAGATTAAATGTATAATTGAAATTTTCTAATATAGTATAGGTTGAATAATACACGAGACACGAATAAAAACTGTTAAAAGTGGCCGCCATTTTGTCCTTTTCAATTCGATTATTCTAAATTTCTACATGAGCACACTATACTTCCCAAATTTCATGTAACTGTCTTAACTATCGTGCTTTACGAATAGACGACAACGTCAACGCATTTTCGGTTTCCTGGAGACATGACACGTGAAAATCAGTCAAAAAACAGTGGTCGACATTTTTTTCTATAAACAAATTCAATTTATTTTTTTGAAAATATTACGTGTTCTATGCGAGCTGCTGAGGAGGGGGATGGCAACTTGGTCTTGAACGTACCAATCACAGGGAAGCATCCTTGTAGACCGCGCAGTAGGCGTCCATGTAAAACAAACTCATCTGATTTTCAAAAGCATCGATGTAAACCTCTTAGATGGCATCGCGCTAAACCTCCACCGCGACTTACATGCTCTGTTCTCTTCCATTCACTACAATGTGTTTGTTTTACATGGATGTCGACATCGACCGCGACTTAACTACAGTAGTAGCATCCACCGCGACCCACTTGTTCTGTTCGTACCCTTACCAACTTCAACGCATTAGGGTTGCTTTATTTAAACTAATTAATTAATAATACCGGTATTAGCCTACACAACATAGTGTTAACTTAGTAAAAACATGGTTGCCCAATCTCTTGAGGTCTTAATTCCCCTATTCCCGTCAGCCCATTCACCACTCTAGTTTATGTGTTAATAATAATAAAAACTAATTTGGAGGACTCGCGTCTAATTATAAAAGTAATTGCACACAATTCAATTGAAATATGGATGAGCGAAGTTATACATATGGCTATTACTAACTCGCCCATTCACGTATTATTCCAGCCTTCCCGAAAATGCAGGAACGCCATTCCTGAAACCTATCTCGACATAATAATTTAGTAAAAACTAGTGAATTTAATAAACTAGATAATTTCAGGGGACTGGACAACCAGTCCAGTAGAGCCGTCGGCACATCACACAATGGTCCACGCTTAAGCCTATCTCCTACGTCATAGGCTTCATGCCAGCAGTAGATCCACTGCCATACCGAATGATGAATCTCCAGGCGCGACCGAAGATTTATTTATACACAACTGGAATGAGTCGGGGTGACAGTTCCTCGGAAACCCGACAAAACTTACCCTGTTAATTATCCATATCCTTTGAGAAACTATTGCAAAGTCAACTCTTAAAAGTTCCTCGGAGTTTTAATCGATCAACACTTAAACTGGAAATCATACATCCGTTCTCAACCTAACTTAACTTGTTTAGCGCTTCATGTTATTTCAAGTATTTCCGGTTTTGCACTATCAGGACATATTATGCACATGTCTACGTGCATTTTATATATAGGATATACATTCGTACATGGTGAAATTGTCAATGAAATATTCTTCCAACATAACAGATCTGCATTATTCATGCATTGTCCGTAATTCCTCGATGCAGCTATCCGAATAGAATAATTAGAAGAGATGATTTTTTTTATCGGATGGGATAGACCTGAATCTAGACCTGACATCTTAACGAAATGTCATGATCTATATCGCGTATCAACTCAATTGAGTTAAGAAATTACCGGCCACTGTTTTTCACGTTTAGCGCAATCAAACACCAACGAAGGTAAATCACAGAACAGTAAAATCACCGATTATTACTACTGCTACTTTTAAAGTTAAACCAGGACCTGATATTACGCGATCAGTTAATATTTATAAAAATTGTGTTAATTTTTAATATGACAATGAAAAGATACTCCAACCTTGCTGTCTAATGAGTCAATAAGCCTATATAAAACTAGTCATTTCCAGTTAAGGATTTGAACAGTTTCCAAACAATAAGCCATATAAACCGTTAATTTTAGCGAGACGTAAGCAATAAATCACAAATAATATAATAAGTGCTATACAGCAGGTACAGTTTAGTCCTTAACTTTTGTGAGATAAACAATTCAGACCCGATTTTCACACATTAACAATAACCCATATAAACTGCTTAGTTTCACCAAATGTAAGCAATCAATTCGAACACAACATGAATCCCCTTAAAGTAAGCACTATATAAGTTAACCTAAAAATAATGTTAAACAGCTGTTATAAATTCTCAATCAAATTTAAAAGTAGGCCAGTTTGAACATTTAAACCGTTTAATTTTGCGAGATGTAAACAATCAATCTCGACACAACGTGAGAACGTACAAATAAAGTAAGCACTAACCTAGGTAAGTTAACCTAAAAATAATTTTAAACAGCTGTTATAAATTCTTAAACAAAACAAAAATTTAACTGTACTTGAGAATTTATAAAAGCTGTTTTAAATTGTTTTTGTTTTTAAACATGTTATTTAACCATAACAGGCATGTTATTTAAAAGTTAAATATATT
This sequence comes from Aphrophora alni, assembly GCA_963513935.1. Classification (NCBI taxonomy): domain Eukaryota; kingdom Metazoa; phylum Arthropoda; class Insecta; order Hemiptera; family Aphrophoridae; genus Aphrophora; species Aphrophora alni. The sequence goes on from OY740772.1 coordinate 78,806,269, forward strand.
ACAAAATAAATGTTTCCAAGGAAAATGAGTACTTTTCGACGAATCTGCAAGTAACACTGTTTAATTTGACAAATCAATCAGTAAGTTGGGTTCTATAGTAAAGAAATACGCAACTGGTGCAAACATTCTTCAACGAATTAAATATAAGATACTATCCAGTCAGTTGAATATCACGTGAGTTATTAATAAATGCAAGATTTGCAATGAGTTCCACTTTCAAGGGTCAATTCACATGAGGACTGATTACTGTAATGCTGGTGTGAATCGACCTTTGCTGATTTTTCTAAATCGATGATACCCCAAGATAGAACATAAGGTTACATCTATATACATTATACGTAACATAAATCTCCAAAACAAAATTTTTAAATGAAATCCCTCATTTTAAAGTTCTTATTTAAATAGAAAACAACTGCGTAAACTAGATCGTTATCTTACTCTAATCAAAAATGGCGACCGGTCAAATATTTAAAATAATAATAATAATAATAATAAAATAGAAATAAATATTTACTCTACTCTAAGAAAAATAAATAAGGAATCAAAATTATTACATCAAAAACTTAACCGTTAGTTTTATTCAAGTTGAACTGGAAAGTTGCCTTATCCTAAAATTTGAATTTTAACCCCAAAATTGATTTTTCGTTTAGAGCTAAAAGTACAATACCAAAAATATTAAAAAAATCAATGGTATAAACTTCCTGGCTATAGTTCAACAAAATATTAGTTCAGTTTTTGCTAGTACATAATTTTCCTAGTAAATTCTGAAGTAAATTGGATTGTTATATTTGACCAGCTGCTCTTTTGGATTAAAAACAGATGTTTTCTTATAAATAAACCCTTTTAAATGAGGTATTATTTGATAGGGCTTTGCATTTGATTATGATAAGTTGGGAATGGGATGAATTTACCTTACAATGCCAAAAAATAGTTTCTTTACTCAAAAACACAGTTGTAATGATTCAGCTTACTACCTTTCGAAGTTATAAAGTTATTAACCCGTTTCGGGACTTTTGTACCCCCTGTTATATACCCCTATATATACCTCTAGTTTGCTCAATTCGATACCAATGGGGGCTCACAAACGTTTTGGTACATTCTGTACGTACCTCTATTCCTCAATTTAATCCTCTCGGTGGGGAGGTCATAAGTGTTTGGACACCCTGTATATACCTCTAGTTTCCTCAATTCGATCCCCATGGTGGCTTACAAGAGTTTTGGTAAACCCTGTACACCTCTAGTTTGCTTAATTCGATTCCCATGGGATACAAGTCTTTTTACACCCTGTATATACCCTCCAGTTTGCTCAATTCGATCACCATGGGATACAAAAGTCTTTTTATACCCTGTATATACCTCTAGTTTGCTCAATTCTATCCCTATGGGGCTTACTACAGTTTTGGTGCTCTCTGTATATACCGAGCTGTTGACCAAAAAGGAAATGCTCGAATTTTCTTATTTAATTTGTAGTTTTTAAAAATTGTATTAGACCCACAGATTTTAAGTTAATGACAAGAACAATTTTATTCCTATCTTTAATCCCTAAGCCACCACCACTTTAATCCCTAAGCAGTTGTGAAATAAAACCCTAAAATTTTTAATGGTGTGAGGAGTCATTAATTAAAATGTCTTATCAACAGTGTCTAAATTTGGACCAATAGTTTTTAAGTAATTAAGTTTTAAAGTTAATATATAGTTATTTTGCTACTAATGTGTTTTAGATTTTCTTGTGTGATTGAACAATAATTCTGATAACTGTATAAATAAAGGATATGAAAGTCTATATTAGTGACTATGAATACATATTATTATATTGTTATGTATTAAAATACATTTACAAAGTTAACGTTTACCATCTCAACTTTTTAATTCATTATTTATTATGTTCATTTAAAATTGTTAATATTAAATACACTTCCCATGTAAAGGATTAAAGCCGCTTGCGGCAATGTTAATAAATAAATAAAACATGGAAGTTATCATTAAGAAAGGGAATTTAACAGTATAACAAAATAAGTAGTAGTACCAATGACTACATAAATACTATAAGACACGACATGGCCATGTTAAATATTCTACGCTTATTCTTGAGTTGACCAATACCCGCTAGGGTGTGGAGCTGTCGCTCTGCTAGAAGTTGATGTGACTGGCGCTAGGTGGCTCTACGGTCAAACAATGTTTCAGTTGCGCACTGATGCCACATATGGGACCAGAGATGCGAGGGAAGGTCGAGAATCGCTTATCTCAGCGCACGAACTGATAACACTGACTACGCTGTGTCAACAGTTGTACAGTCTCAACCAAGTGGGATGCGTACAGTCAAGCACCTGCTGCTAGCGCTTTCTGATAGCTGTGTGTCAAACTTGTGACGAAGAGCACCCGTAAAGCGTAGACTATTTCCCTATCCTATGTCGTGTCTTATAGTATTTATGTAGTCATTGGTAGTACTTTTAAATATTATTCCCAATTAACAAATAAACTTAAAAACACGACCAAACATTACACGGAACAAAATGTAAGCGATGATTAGTTGCCTCTACCCCCCTCTGTTTCTTGACTGGTCTCCACGTTTCATGGCCTCAGTAAACCGAAAAAGTGATTTTTCGACATACTGTCCGTCCGTCGTCGTTGTCGTCTATACGTAAGCACGATAGTGGCCACAGAAATTAAGATAGAAACGTAAAATTTGGTCTACCTGACTATAAATTTGAAGTTTAAATGGCATCCATTTTAAACAGTTTTTTGTTCATATCTCGTGTGTTATCCAACATTTTAGATCTAAAAAAATTGCAGATTTCAATTCTGAATGTAATGGTACCAACGATGATAAATAGCGAAGGCATTTCAAAAATGTGATGACGTCATCCGATAGGATAAGTCACCGAAACTAGTACAGAGAGTGGTAATTCCTCCACAAATGTACACTTTCAAGGCCCATAAAAGACGGGATATTTGACACAAGCGAAGCGAGTGGAGACTTAAATACACACATCTAGCGGACGTAAAGTAATTTTATTCACAATTACCAGGTTCAGAAAACCGATGTAAGAACTGTTTTAAACAAACTTACCTACATGATAAGACCCCTTTACACTGGAGTAATGTTGATTTGATACCAATATAACATTTCCTACCAGACTCAAGAAGCCAACTTGTAGGCATTCCATTTATAGGTTCTGCTTGTATTGCATAGATGGGACCTGGGTCTTGCAAACGCAAAAACATTCTTTCTTTTGGAAGGAAAGATAAAATAGTGTCGGAAACCTACAAGCTTTATTCAATTCTAGCACAGACAAAGCAACATTCATTATGTTATCGTCTGCAATGCCTACAAGATTATTTCGGCAACATCCTGAGTCACAACGTGTTTTCCCGCGTTTTCACAGAAAAGGCTCTCGATTTAATTTTACTCAATAAATGCGTCACTGTGTTGGCTTTGTGCTTTATGCATCCGCATATCTACACTACTGTACACAACATCATTACACATTCTCACACACTCATTCACAATCCAAATACTAACTCCAACAAAACTATTTGTCTATAAACTGTTGATAATTCTTAATAAAAATGTTAATATATATAGATTTTGTAGATTATTTTAGGCAATATTCATATATTTAAATAAAGTCTAAACTTGCATCACTTATGGTTAAACTTGTCTTACGTAATAAATATTATAAGATGAAATAAAACTCTGAATGCTGTCAAGGTTACAATTAGTTTTTTGGAATTATTCTTTAACAGTAATTTTCTATTATTTAAAATTGTGCCACCGATTTGAGTGATTAACATTTCACCAACATTTTAATGAAATCTTTAGAACTTATTTTGAGAAATTATATCTTATAACAACTTCATGGACAATTTTTATTTTTTATTTTTAAAGATAACGCGCGAATCGGAATTTTTGGAAAGATGGCGACCAATACATTTTGTTTGCGTATTTAGGAGCTACATTTTAATAAAATTTAATAAAAATCGGTAGATCCGATTTTGAGAAAATTGATATTTTTTCTTATGTTAGGTACCCAAAATTGTAGAGCATTGCACAGATACAAACATACAACAATCCCAAAACCATGGTCCTCAAGGATATATTTTGACCCATCACAACTTTTTCACACTACTTATACAGAGTGTTACAAAATTGTTTTTCCAAACTTCAGGAGGTGGTTTACCACATGAAAACTAATAAAACGTTCCTATTACCATATGTCCCCAATTGGATAGTTTCCCAGATATCCGCCATTTTGTTTTTTTCAATCAAAATATGTTTATCTCCAAAACGGTTTGACAGATTGAACTGAAACTTGGCATGGAATCTAATAAAGTAAAATATTATTTTGATAAAAGTAACCGACCTAATCCAATATCCCGTTCAAAATGTAACAATAAATTTTACCTTATTAGGTATCTTGACAAGTTTCAACTCAATCCGGCACACCGTTATGGTGATAAAAAGTTGTTTTTTTTTTTTTAATGGGAGATCTAAAGGAAACGAGGCAATGTTTATAGGAACTTTTTCTTAGTTTTGATGTCGGAAACCACCTGCTGAAGCTTGAAAACACAATTTTGGAAGAACTTGTAAATAAAAAAGTAAAAATAACTAAATTATAGCCAAAAAGTGAAATTTCCTAACCTAACCTAACCTTGAAATTTCAAATCGGAATAGTGAATTAATTTAACAAACGAAAAAATAATTTTTAACAAAAAACAACGGATGGTAAACATATATAAAAAATCACGGTCATCTAAAGAAAATTGGCTTAACTTTCAGTTCGGGTATTCTATATAATTATATAGTCTACACAACACAAAATCTTTCAATCGAAGAATTTGTAAACCGTTAAAAAGAAAGTAAATATATATTCACTAGAATTCAGAGATTAAATTGAAATTGAAAGTAATGGTGGGCAAGGGCTAAACATGGCTAAGTTTACCTTATTAGTAAGCGTGTTTAACCTGAGATACTTTAAATAGAGGCTTCATCTTAAGGCGTAGACAAATCATTGCATAAATAGCCTACTGCAACGTAGAGGCTAACCTATTGCGATCCAATACCCATGAAATGTCCACCGATCCTACCCATAACAGTAATTTGGAATGATTTTATACACTATTATAAATGAGTACGTTCAAATACACGTTTTGGTTACATGCGTATTTTTTGCTGAAACCGCAAAAACGATTCTGAGGTTAGTTTAATAATTACTTTATAAAAAAAAATTGTTTTGTCAAGTAGTTGGTATAGTTTTTAAATACAATGGTTAAAACATTGCCATAAATAAAGGTTAGTAATTATAAAAATTGTGTTTAAGCTTTAGGCGTCACACGTTTTGAATAACAAGATTGAATTTTTTAAACGAAGAGTAGCCCAGAACGTGAAGATCAGTCAAAAACGGAGGAAGACATTTTTTGGTATTACCAAACTTACACTATACTGGGTAAATAAAAATGAAGATTTTTTTTTTAAACCTTTCAGTTCCTATTTGAGCTCCTGCAGACATATTACATGCAACTCTTGATACATCGATATTAAGCTCGAAGTCGGCAAATTATCGGATCCATAAAAACAACAAAATAATTTTATGTCACAGCGTAGGAGTTGCACGAATAGTTTATCAAGATCAGTTTTTTGTCATAGAGACTGTACTTCAGAAAGTATTATATAATTAGCTTGTACCTTACTGTACACACACTATTCTTAGTATCGGGTCTTGGACATTGCTGAGGTCTATCTTTATTCTAGTATAAACACATGTATGGCGACAACTAACGTCTCAAGGTGGACCTTACAAATACTATGAAACCTTGTTCAAATTGTAAACTAGAAACTGTAACCGAACTAGCCTGATAGGCCAGTCAGCTTCGGGCCAAAAATAAAAATATCGTGGTGGCAGGCAATTTTTAACACGTGTTTTTCGTCATAGAATAATAATATCATATTTTTGAGAAAATATAACCTTTAATAAAATTGCTAAAAGTGAAAAGCTTTCTGAAAAGTGATAATTTTAATGTTTTTGCATATTGTTTTTTTTTTCATTATTGTTGAGTACGGGCGTAGCAATCCCGACGTAACCTAACTGAACCTACACCATTCTTCATTTAATCTAGGGTTAGATCCGCTTCTTATATCTTTCCTACCAGTTCTCTCTTGACCAACTCTTGTTCTTTTCCGACCTAACACTATTAGACTATTTGAAGGCTAGGAGTCTTTATTATTATCTTCTTTTTTATATGGCGGTGATGACCGATGACCTTTAAACGACAAGAAAATGTAATAATTTGTTCAGTAAGTTCTAGAGCAAAACTTTTAAAAGATTATAAAGCGCAAAATTTCCTACAAAAATCTGATAAAGGGGAAATAAAAAATTGCTGACAAAAAACATTCGCCAGGTGGAGCGTTCACTATTACACTATCAATTTATAAATCAATTTGAGAGATTAAGAAGATATTTTTTTAAACTATTTTAATTTGTTAAGGATACTGGAAACCTAATATACTGTATATATATATATATATATATATATATATATATATATATATTGTAACGTTGAGAAGCCCTAAGTAAAAGCTTTGTCCAATTCAAAATGTTTAAACCTTGTCAGTTAGAAATAAATGTCAAACATAAACGTCACTCCAACACATAATAAATTTTGTTAAAGGATTTCTAAGGAAACAATACTTCGAAACTACAAAATTATTGAAAGGGCGAGGGCAGCGTGACAAATTAAATAGGAAGAGTTGAGTTATGTAATGTGACAACATGGGAAATTAGAAAGTTTGTGTACGCCCAAGTTAACAAAAGAAAAAGAGACAAAAAACTAGGCAGAGGTACGTTGAACTCAGCTAAGAAACAAGATTTAACGAACTTTGAAAGACGGTTAGAGTTTGAAAAATCAAATCCAACCAACCAAAAAGAAGCGTCATCCAGAAATAAGCGAAGAAGGGGTAAAACGGGAAAACTCTGCGTAAGAATTCAAAAATCAAAAAAAGCAGTGAAGAACGAGCGTCGCAAGGGAGAGGAACTAGGAACAGGGCGAAGTTCGCCAAATCGTCGTAAAGTTGAAGAAAAGTTTTAAGTCATCGAATTATATTAAAATCATCGTAAAGTTAAAGAAGAGTTTTGATTAATTGACCAAGAATTCAAGCAACAGAGTGAGGTAGTTCAAGCTTCGAGATCGTCAAAGTGCCTATAAATTGGATTAAGTTTCTTGTGATATCTGCCATAAGTTCGAGGGATCATCTCACCTGTAAAACTCCAAGAAGACATCATTCCATGCTACTGAACCACGATAAGTTATCTGATTAGTTATTGTAGTTTTTACTTCAGGTTACCAAAGAAACCACGCCCCACTTTAAATAAAATCTGAGCTAGGCCGAGAGCCATTTAAACTTAAATTTCAAAGAGCAATCAAAGTAACTTCATTATATAATTGGTAAATTATACCTGGCGCCCAACAAATCAATAAAACAATTGAGATATTAAAATATAAAGACTAAATTAAATTTACAATTAATGATACGATTTTGATGCACCTAATAATAATAAAATTGCTATGTTCTAGAATTAAGTATTTCATTGTGTTATAAATGTTTATGTCTAGTTTAAGTTGAATGGATGAGATTTAGTGATAAGATGAATAAATTTGAATACTCATATGTGCATCAATTAATTTGAAGATTTTAATTAATTCAACTGTTATATATTGGCACCCAACTTTAGGTGCAAATTGTATTTTAAAGAATAAATAATTTAAATATGATAACGTAGTTGTGTTTTAATCAAAGTAATTAATTAAAAATAAATAACAAAGGTTATAATTGGCGTCCAACTCGTGGTTTAATTAAAATTAAAATTTAGTTCACGTGGTGTAACCTGAAGGTAGCATTATAAGATAAGAGACAGAAAGACTATTAGATATAATTAATTTAATGTTAAGACGTAGTAATAGGATAAAAAATTATAAAAAGATGGCAAATAACCAAATAACAATGGGGTTTGATGAGGAGATTAATAATCAAATGGGGATAGAATCAGAAATGGATAGAGCTATAGGGATTAATAATAGTGAAAGTAATACTAATGAGGGTAATAATTCAGGGGAGAGTGAAAATTTAAAGGTGTATGGGACCCCAACGGTAGGATTAAACGAATTAATCGAAATCCTTAATAAAAAATTTGATGAAAGTAATAAAAATGCGGAAATCCTAAAAACAAGCATCGATAAAAAATTTGAAGAAAGTAGTAAAAATGCGGAAGCCCTTAATAAAAAGAATTTCGAAGAAATTAATAAAAATGCGGAAATTCTAAAAGCAAGCATCGATAAAAAATTCGCAGAACAAAATAAAAAGCTCGAGGAAAATAATAAAAAATTAGAAGAACTTAGTGGCAATGTTAGTCAAAATGCGGAGACAATGGACCGAAAATTTAATGAATTTGCGGAGAGATTCGAGAACAAGCTCGAAGAAATTAAATTAAGATCGGATACCACAGCCGAGACAATTAGGACGGAAATGAATGATAAATTAAATAAAATTGAAGAAAATTTCACCGATAAATTAGGTAATAAGTGCGAAGATTTAAGAGAAAATTTAAAAGAAATTGCAAGTAAAGTCGTGGAAGTAGAAAAGGATGTGCAAGAGAGCATTAAAGAAATCGAAATCACCGTAAACAAAAATTTAACTGAAAATCAAATTAACGTAAACGCTCAGATTGATAAGGTAAAGGAAAGTCAAGCTAGATCTAATAATAAAATTCTAGAAATCGAATCACAATGCCAAGAAAATTCACAAAAAATTAACCAATATCAGAAACAAACGGACGAAATGAAAAATAAAGTGACAGAAGTAGATGAAAGATTAAGTAATTTAAAAACAAGGGATGGTATCATAATAAGGGAACCAGAGATAAGGGATATTAGTTTTACAGGAAAAGAAAGATTCCCAATGCAATTTTTAAGGATCATAAAAGAAGTTAGCGTTAGTTACACACATCAAGGGAACATGTATTGGTTAGATAGATATTTAAAAGATGAAGCATGTGTATGGTGGTTTCTACACCGTAGGGAAGTTAAAAACTTCGAAGATTTTGAAAAAATATTTATGGATAAATATTTTAACGAAATGATACAAGCAAACATCCGAGACAGGTTGGAATTCGGAAAGTTTAAAGGAAAAATTGGGGATGAAGCTATCACATATGTGGAGAACATGATGTTGGAATGTTCAGAGTTAGAACCGCCGATTTTAGAAGCCCAGTTAGTCCAAAAAATCGCTAAGCACTTTCACCCAACTACACTAATTGCTGTTATCACCAGGGGTGTGAAAACAAAGCAGGAATTTGTAAAACTATTGATGGAATTCCGACAGGCAGATGTACGACACATTAATAGTTACGAAGAAAGAAATGGTAATTATAAGGCATCCTATCCACGCGACGAGAGAGAGGGAGAAGTTGTAAACAGGCCTTGGGGACAAATGAATGGGTACAACAGTAGACATTTACCGTTACGTCAGAATAGGGATGTTTACAGAAAACCAGATGTGCGTGCCGACATAAAAAATGGACCAGGGAACCGTTGGGAAGGTCGACAACCTGCAGACAGGGACGGAAGAGGGCAAAAGTGAAAGTTGGAATGGAATGTAGACCTAGCGGATAAGAACAAGGCAACCATAAATACCTTATTCACCGATTTAAAAGATTATTTAGAGGACAATCACGACACAAGCGATATAATTAATGACATTAATAAATGTCCAGAAATTAAGTTAGTTTTTAATGAGTGTGTACAGGTCAGAGCGTTAATCGATACAGGTTGTGAGGTAAATTCGATATCTGAATCTTTCTACAACACAAATAAATTAAATTTAGGAGTTTTTGAAGAATTACCGGTAGCAGGAGTAAAAGTTATTGGAGCATTAGGTCTGCGTTCCAAAAGTGTTAAAAAACAAATTTTCATTAAAGTTAAGTTAGGAACAGAATTAATCGCCGTGCATTTTATAATAGTACCAGAACTAATTCGAGATTGTATACTTGGGTTAGAGTTTTTATCAAGAAATCATGCAATCGTCAATTTTATTAATAATAAGTTAGAAATAGGAAATAAATTAAACTATGGAGTTGGTAGAAAGGAAATTAAATTCGAGGATTCGTCAGAAGTTAATATTGAAAGTTTGAATAATTGCCTACAAATTGAAGAGGATAAATATGAATTTGATATAAACAAAATAAGCAATTTGGAACATGTACCACTTGAGAATAGGCAGCGGTTATACAGCATATTTAATAAATATAAAACAGTTTTCAGCAAAAAACCAGGATTAATTTCAACTTATTACCATAAATTTCAAGTAACTGATAGAACACCATACTGTCAGAGGAGTTGGCCAGTAGCAACTAAGTTTAGAGAAGCCGTTGATGCAGAGATTCAGAGAATGCTAAGTTATGGGATCATCGAGAGAGCAAACAGCGCATACATTAATCCTATAGTACCTGTATGTAAGAAAGATGGGAGCGTAAGGATCTGTTTAGACGCCAGGACTATAAATGCGAGAACCATACCGGATTACGAAGGGATTCGACCAATCCAAGAGTTATTGACAATCGGTAAGAAGATCAGTTGGATGAGTAGTTTAGACCTAACTAGCAGTTTTTGGCAAATCCCGTTGCACGAAGATTGCAAGGATTTCACGGCATTTCTGTACAAAGGATTGTGCTACAGGTACAAAACCGTTCCGTTTGGGTTGAGCACAAGCTTAGCAAGTTTAACGCGAGGTTTGGACTCAATTCTGACGGAAGAAGTTAAAAGGAATTTAATTATGTATGTGGACGACTGTTTATGTATTTCGCAAAACTGGGAAGATCATGTGGACCAATTAGAAAAAATATTAAAGGTATTTCAAGACGCCAACTTAACAGTAAATTTTGAGAAATCTATGTTCTGCAGGAAAGAAATAGATTATCTAGGTTTTGTTATCACCACAGATGGTATCAAACCGCAAGAGCAAAAAATGATGGCAATTCAAAATTTTCCGCGTCCTAAGACACCAAAACAATTAAAAAGCTTTTTAGGATTAACAAATTTCTACCACCGGTTTTCAAAAAATTACGCACAAACAACAGCTCCATTACAAGGACTACTGAAGAAAGGAACAAAATTTAAATGGACAAATAGTATTAACCAGAGTTTTTTAGCTGTAAAGGAGGAATTTATTGAGGCTGTAACGTTAAAGCACCCAAATATGGAAAAGATGTTTTACTTACAGACAGATGCGTCCGATATTGCGTCAGGAGCACAACTGTACCAACTCGATGACCAGAATAACATTGCTGTAGTAGGATTTACAAGCAGAACATTTAAAGGGGCTGAGAGATTTTATAGCACTGCCGAAAAAGAATTGTATAGTGTAGTATTAGGATTAAGGAAATTTAGGAATTATTTATTAGGGAGAAAAATAACCGTTATAACTGACAATAAGGCGATCACTTTCATTAACCAATGCAAACTACTTAACGCTAGAATGACGAGGTGGATCTTATTAATTCAGGAGTATAACATCCAAATTCGACACTGCAAGGGAAAAGAAAATATTGTTGCAGATACATTGAGCAGATTCCCAGAGGATGGAGAATGTTCACAAGAAAATGGGGAGGACCGACTTGTACAAATCCAATTAGTGTTACAGAAGTTTAATCCAGAAGTGGGCGAACAGTTACAAAATATAGAAGTTTTACAGAAGAAGGATACAAAATTTAGGAATATAGTAGGTAAATTAGAAGAAAATGATCCAAAAATTTTAGAATGTTATAAATTGTTTGAAAAAAAATTATTTCGCAAGGAAAGAGGAATGTGGAAATTAATGATTCCAGAAAAATTCATTGAAGTATTAATTAAGGAAATTCATGAAATTTGCGGACATATAGGAATAAGCAAATGTTACCATAATTTTAAGGAAGATTTCACGGGAGACAAAGTCGCTAAAAAGGTCAGGGATATAATAATTAAATGTTTACGATGTCAAAAATGTAAACATGACAACAAAGGTAGAAACGCAGAACTTACGCCTATTATACCAAAAGGTAAGGGTGAACTAGTGTGTGTAGACTATTACGGACCATTGCCTCGGTCAGTCTACGGGTCAAGGTACATCTTAGTAGTGATTGACGCATTTTCTAAATACACAAAATTGTATAAGGTAAAAAACACAACAACCGTAACAACATTAAATCAAATCAGGAAATACATTAAAGAAGTCCAATTACCAAAATACATACTTTCGGATAATGGTACACAATTTACATCCAAAAAATGGACAGAAGGGTTACAAGAACTGGGAATTAGACAAAGAACCGTTGCAATACGAAATCCACAAAGCAACTTGGCGGAGAGAGTAATGCGAAATCTAGGTCAACTTTTCAGGATCCTGTTACCTGACAATCACCAAGAATGGGGAAGGCTACTTGAAACTGTGGAAAGTTTCATGAACGAATCATACCATGATACAATTGAGTCAACACCATTAGAAGTACAATTTAATACACGTCCGACACGAATTTGGAAAAAATATTTAATTAATCCAGGCAACACAGAAACAAACGACATTGACCACGGAGAAATATACTTACGAATTAAAAATAAAAGGGAAAAATTCGCTAAGAAGTTCAATGAACTGCATCCACCAACCGAATATCAGATAAATGATTTAGTACTAGTAAGAGCTTGTATTCCGTCAAGCACAATTGAAAAACGATATCACAAGTTCTGTGAACTATATGAAGGACCATACACCGTAATCTCTAAGATAGGAAAAACTACTTATAAGTTAGCTAGTATTAAAAATAATAAAACTCACATCCGAGGTATATTTAATTGTAGATTATTAAAAAGGTTTCATAATTAATTAGAGAGTTAAGTAAACAAAAATAAATGAATTTAACTGTAAAATAAAATGTAAACAAACACATGTCCTACAGTTGAAGAGGGTCAAGGGAACAATGTTAATTGGGGTTTACAAGAAGGGTTTGTTGACGTGGGATTCTAGACAATGCCATTGTTAAGAAAAAAGGTTGACCGCAGTTTAGGTCATAAAGTCATTTAAAGGGACAGTAATTCTAATGGGTTTTTAAATGAGAGTAAGAGTAGGTCATAGTCCATGTTACGATATGTATATGTGTATTATTAAAATAAGTTTAGTGTAAAGGTGTATCAAAAGCAAATTTTATCATTAATTATGCAATTAACATAAAATTTCTTGGGACTTATGTAACGTTGAGAAGCCCTAAGTAAAAGCTTTGTCCAATTCAAAATGTTTAAACCTTGTCAGTTAGAAATAAATGTCAAACATAAACGTCACTCCAACACATAATAAATTTTGTTAAAGGATTTCTAAGGAAACAATACTTCGAAACTACAAAATTATTGAAAGGGCGAGGGCAGCGTGACAAATTAAATAGGAAGAGTTGAGTTATGTAATGTGACAACATGGGAAATTAGAAAGTTTGTGTACGCCCAAGTTAACAAAAGAAAAAGAGACAAAAAACTAGGCAGAGGTACGTTGAACTCAGCTAAGAAACAAGATTTAACGAACTTTGAAAGACGGTTAGAGTTTGAAAAATCAAATCCAACCAACCAAAAAGAAGCGTCATCCAGAAATAAGCGAAGAAGGGGTAAAACGGGAAAACTCTGCGTAAGAATTCAAAAATCAGAAAAAGAGTGAAGAACGAGCGTCGCAAGGGAGAGGAACTAGGAACAGGGCGAAGTTCGCCAAATCGTCGTAAAGTAAAGAAAAGTTTTAAGTCATCGAATTATATTAAAATCATCGTAAAGTTAAAGAAGAGTTTTGATTAATTGACCAAGAATTCAAGCAACAGAGTGAGGTAGTTCAAGCTTCGAGATCGTCAAAGTGCCTATAAATTGGATTAAGTTTCTTGTGATATCTGCCATAAGTTCGAGGGATCATCTCACCTGTAAAACTCCAAGAAGACATCATTCCATGCTACTGAACCACGATAAGTTATCTGATTAGTTATTGTAGTTTTTACTTCAGGTTACCAAAGAAACCACGCCCCACTTTAAATAAAATCTGAGCTAGGCCGAGAGCCATTTAAACTTAAATTTCAAAGAGCAATCAAAGTAACTTCATTATATAATTGGTAAATTATACCTGGCGCCCAACAAATCAATAAAACAATTGAGATATTAAAATATAAAGACTAAATTAAATTTACAATTAATGATACGATTTTGATGCACCTAATAATAATAAAATTGCTATGTTCTAGAATTAAGTATTTCATTGTGTTATAAATGTTTATGTCTAGTTTAAGTTGAATGGATGAGATTTAGTGATAAGATGAATAAATTTGAATACTCATATGTGCATCAATTAATTTGAAGATTTTAATTAATTCAACTGTTATATATTGGCACCCAACTTTAGGTGCAAATTGTATTTTAAAGAATAAATAATTTAAATATGATAACGTAGTTGTGTTTTAATCAAAGTAATTAATTAAAAATAAATAACAAAGGTTATAATATATATATTATCTCAATTAACAACATCGAAACTTAACTTTAAAGAAACTATTGTATAAAATTACTATATTAATAATTACAAAATTATTTTGGTCTGTTATATCATTTTAGTGAGTTAACAATTTTAGAATATTATGCATTGAATTTTTAAACATTTTTATTGAGGTGATATTTTGTAAAATTAGACTAGTTTACATAATTATTTAAACATTAAAATAAAACCAAAATGAAGTAGATGTTAAGAACTTACGTAAAAAATAAATTATCGGTCTATATAAGAAAATTAACCAAGATATTGACATTACGAGGTCAATCATAACCCCCCCCCCGTTTCCTCCTACGCGACTCTTTCTCCCTCCTTCAGCATCTCTATTAATAAATAAATCCCAAATTTCTCCAGTCTATTCTATAGGTGAAAATAAGAAGAAGAAAAAGGTACAATAAACATAATTTTGGAAATGCTTAGATTCGAATTATCCGTCTTTTTTTTTTTACTAAACACTATCGAAATAGAAAAGATATTGAACTCAAATTTGGTGTACATAATTGTGACGTAACTCTTTACCCCTGCACAAAAAACCATAACGTTCTTTTGTATATTTTCAAAATGGCGGCGATTTAAAATTTTAAATGTCAAATATCTCTAAAACAACTTTTCAAAAAAATATAGTGAATATAAAAAAAGTTACTTTTTTAATGACAAACAAAACAGTTTTTTTTTTATTTTGCCCGTAGCTCAAAAGATAATTGATATATCGGCTAAAACTAGAGGAAATTATGTTTTTAGAGAAGATAACTCTGTATCTTTTGAGCTACAAAAAATATAAAACTGTTTTCTTTCTCATTTTTAAACTAAATGATTTTGTTTCCTAAAATGTTTTTGTAAAGTTTGTAGTTTCAGAGATATTTGACAATAAAAATTGTAAATGGGCGCCATTTTGAAAATATACAAAAGAACGTTCTGGTTTTTTGTGCAGTTTTAAAAAGTAACGTAACAAAGATGTACACCAAATTTTCTTTTTTCAAAGATATTAATTGTTTAGTAAAAATAAAAAATGCTGAAAATTCGCAAAAACAGCATTTCCGGACTTAAGTTTATTGGGACTTCTTCACCTATTAGCCTGGTGAAAGTTAGGACAATATTTTCTAGATTCTTTGTAATAATTCTAGGAAACGTTACACACTACAACTTTTAGATAAAACTTTTTTCTCCACACCATAAACTTATTAAGGGTAAACAAAAAACTTTTCACCCAGTTTATCACGAAAAAATTTGTTTGCACTACTTTGATTTTAATACAAATAAATGTGATATTATCATTTTACAACGAAAAACGCGTTTTTAAATCATGAAAAGAGCTACCACCTAATTTGTCAATGTTTTACAACTTTTCGTTCCAAATAACAATTAGGCCTATAAAAACACAAACGTTTGCATATTATATGTTTGTATGTATATGACCATTTTCACCGTATTGACGTGATTTAAATAATAAATCCAAACAAAATGATTGAATATGGTGAAACATTGAAACGTGTCACACTAAAAAAAAAAAAAAAAAGAGAGAATGAAAAAGAATTTGGATAAAGTAAATTAGAAAAAAAAACCCCAACAATTAAATTAAAATAGCATTTATAAGAGGTTACAAGATGTTAATAATCAAACACTTTGCTTCAAGCAGCCCGACACATATAGGCCTAACAGATTTTCTGACCAGCTGCTTCCCTTTCTTTGCCATTAATGTCTTACCGTATGCAACAATAGGGCTATTTGATTAGGGCTCCCCACGAAAGTAGCAATAAGACAGCTGTTCAGAAAATATAAAGAATAAATGTCCCCAAATATTTGAAGTTCTAGAACTTTTTGAAGAGATTCTTTTCGTAATGAATACAAGAGGGAAAGGTTTCTATACAGAATTTGTAAATTTTTATAGGAGAAAAATATTTTACTTTTCAACTTTCATCTCAAGATAATTTCGTTGTAATTACAACTCTTTCAATCCCCCCTCCTCTGTCAGCATCGCTTTACAAATAAAAGGAACATAAGAGCATAATATAAAGAACCCTAACGTTCGAATACTGTCATAGGGTCAAGGTCAGAAAATAACAAGAGTTCGTCAATTTATCATCATATTGATCAATTCATCCGTTTGTTTTGTAGGTCCGTCAATGTCCAAAGAAGTAGTTGACGCTATTTTATTTTATTTTATTAATTTGTTGACAGTACAAAGCTTTGACTAATGGACATTAGAAGTGTAATAATGGTTGGGTGCATAACATTAGTAAATCAGTAACTGAAGGTCAAGACTCAGCTGACTATATCCTCTATATGAACCCACGCCAAATCGTTAAGTTAAAATTTCTCATGACTCACCATACGAATAATAGAATTGTTTTAATAGTATATATTTATGTTATTGTTAACATAACTTTATTTTGTTATGAAACTATAATAGTAAGAAGTGAAAATCAACGAAATATAGTTGCAGTTGTATTTTCAAGTAAAGGTGAAATCTTTAAATAATTAGCTAAGAAATTTTCTCTACAGTCGCGTATTTCTTGACTATGGGGGCGATTTAAATATCGAGGTGTCAAATTAAACAGTGTTACCTGCACATTTGTCGAAAATAATTCATTTTCCTTCCAAACACTTATTTTGCAATAAATTTATCATTTAAATTACATGCCTGTTTGGGTTTCACAACAAAAATAATTTGTAACGGCTGTTATAAATTCTGGAATACCTTTTATTTTGTTATTCTGTTTGAGAATTTATAACAGCTGTTTTAAATTATTTTTAGGTTAGCTTAAATGTATCATCTAATAACACGCTTTTTATGGATAAATAACATGTTTCACAACGAAAATAATTTGTAACGGCTGCTATAAATTCTGGAATACGTTATATTTTGTTATTCTGTTTGAGAATTTATAACGGCTGTTTTAAATTATTTTTAGTTTAGCTTAAATTTATCATCTAATAACACGCTTTTTATGGATAAATAACATGTTTCACAACGAAAATAATTTGTAACAACTGCTATAAATTCTGGAATACGTTATATTTTGTTATTCTATTTATAACGGCTGTTTTAAATTATTTTTAGTTTAGCTTAAATTTATCATCTAATAACACGCTTTTTATGGATAAATAACATGTTTCACAACGAAAATAATTTGTAACAGATGTTATAAATTCTCAAATAGGTGTTATTGTGTTTTACAATTTATAACAGCTATTTAAAACTATTTTAAAGTTAACTTATATAGTGCTTACATTATTTGTAGGGATTCAAATTATGTTGTGATTGATCGCTTACATTTTACAAAACTGAACAGTTAATTAGCTGAACGGTTTATGTGGCTTATTGTTATTGTGTGACGATTGCGTGAGAGCTGAGATATTATAAATGCCAGCCCCAGGAAGACTGCATTGAAACCGTTGAACACTTACTGGTCAGTGTGACAATGTCCAATGACAGACAGAAATATACTTATTCAAAACTGTTAAAATCATTAACTGGAAACGACTATTAAATTATTAAATTCATTACAATAACTTTCTGATATACTCATCCAAAAAACCCAATTCTAACAAAAATAATAATTGGCACCTTTCTCCAAAAATTACACAAGAGAAAATTGTTTCAACGTAATTGTGTTTATTACTGAGATTTAAAAAAATATTTCTCACGGGAAATAAGTTGATATCTTCTCTTATTTACTTCTTTAAGTTTGTTTTTTATTTTGGAATTTGTTTTTGAGCTAAGTCATAAACTAAGCTTAAGTGTAGGCCTATATCATATTTAACTTGAAAGTAAGTTTTTAATGATGGTAGTCAACGTACATACCCACTATTCCTAACAATCATTTTTATTTACTAACGATTTGGCACATTGGATTGGGTCATTAATCTTCACTTACATTTTTAGTTTATATACTGACACCAAGATTTTTGTGGAGTTGGCGACCAATACACGTTTTGTTTGGGACATTTTAAAACTACATTTTAGCAAATATTTGATCATAATCGTTTGAGCAGATTTAGAGATATTGGGAATTTTCGGTATTGGTCTTATTGTATCTACCTACAAATTTTGAACTATCAAAGAAATTAGGAGGAAAAAAGTGTTGAAATTTGGCGAAACATACAATAACGGATAGAAATTCCAGTTGTCAGGATTTTAAAAAAAATGAATAAAAAGGTTCAGTGTTAAAAGCGTAGACATTCAATAATCCAGGATTTTAATGTTATTACAGTACGTTTATACAATACGTATAAAAATATTTATTGTTTTATATCGTTCTCCATTAATATTTTAACATTCATAAACACATGTAATGAGATATTAAATCCTAAGTTAATCTACCCATAAAATATTCTATAAGCCTTCAATCCAGAACCGATTATGACAACTTATAACTTCAAAATAACTTACAAAGATTTAGGTTACTAAATTTCTTTACACATGAGGTTTACTCATCTTTTATTATTTGAGCTATCGTAATACTCTATCGTGATCCTCGATAGTAGGCCCTCTACTTATTGCCTTAATTCGCCACAGCATCTTGGCAACATTTTCTCGTCCGGCAGAGTTTCTACCTAGGTCCATCCCTCGTTTCCTCTTCACTCAATAGCCATTTGTGGAGCGTTAGAAGGTAGCAAGCCAAACATATTACCTAACTTTTGTAATCTGTGATAATGATTGTTTATGTTCTGGTGTCTACCGAAGAGAATATATTTTACTGTTTAGTTTGAATTTAACTTAACCTTAAATCTTAACATACCTTAAATACGTCAAATTTCATTAAAATTTCATCCATTCGTCTAGGCTGTTAGAGCAAAGTACCCTCCTACCCGAATTAACCTTTACATTTCACCAAAATTTGAACAAAATCAATTTTAGGTCTTCAGCTATAACTCCTAAAAGGGATTTTTAAGGGCAATGGCAACCTTTTGTTTGGGTCCTTCGGCAAAATTTGATAATTGTTAGAGCAATTTTGGACAAAAATTGTAATGTGAAATTTTGGTTTTATGGTAGCTACAGCCAAATTTTGTGTTTTTGAAAAAACGAGAAAACAAAAATTAAATAGGTAAAGCCAAATTATATGTACATACTCGATTTTATCAAAATCTGTCGAAACGTTTAAGCTGTTAAACACTTGTTAGGCGACAGATGAGAGACACTTCGTAAAGCAACTTTTAAAGCTCAGAATGATATATCCGTGAAAATCTCGCATTCATAGTTTTAGTATCATACAACTAGCTGTATAACCAACCACTTCTATGTGAGGAAGTAAAAAAGGACAGGTTTTTACCAAATTTGGTGAATACAACCAACAGATGACGTGTAAATTTAGATTGACTAATTCCGGAAGTTTAGGCTAAAATAAACTGAACTAAAGTTAGATGTTTTTAATACTGCAAAGTCGGCATAACTCCAGATTTATGTCTGAGCCACGTTTATGTAAACATTAAATTAGGACACTAGTAAACTGACTGGCGTGTTAAAACCATAAGAATACATCCTAGTGATCCATTAAACTTTTTTTTTTATTAATAAATAATTATTGAGCTTGAATTGTTAGATTTTTAAAAAAACTTGAACAAAAGGTATCACAAAAATTACATTTATTGAATCAAACCCGTTTCAACGACAAAGTCACCATCCTCAGTGATAACTCAAACAGTTATAGTTTTGTTATTGTAGCTCATGTAGGATCACTGAAGATGGCGACTTTGTCGTTGAAACGCGTTTTATTAAATAAACGTATTTCTTATTTTTTAATTGTTTTGATATAGGATAAGTTTGGTAATCGCCACAAATTTAGATCTCTGTTTTTCCGCTGATCTTCATTTTTTAAGGCTTCAGGAAACCGAAAAAGTGATATTCGACACGCCGTTCATCCGTCCTCGTTGTCAAAGCACAATAGCGGCCACAGAAATTCAAATAGTAACATAAAAATTGGTATACGAGACTTTAATTCAGAAAAATGTAATTTAAAATATCAAAATGGCGGCCATTTTAAACAAACCCTTTTTATTCAATTAAATAAGAATTTGTAGAACTCAATTCTGCATTTAATGCCACTAACCTCACTCATCTACGATGACAAAAAGTGAAATTATTGTCAAAAATGTAATTCTGAACCCTGACCTCGTAATATTCATATAGTTACGAGTATCGCCAGTGCTAAATCACTAAGACGAGCGCAGCAAATGAGGGATCTCGAGGCTCACTAGGGCCGAGACACTAACACGAGGGAACCAACTAAAAACTTTTTGATATAGGACCTAACCAACGTCTAGAAAGTAAGTAGTGATATACACAACCTGCGTAATAACTGTTTTAAACACACTTAATGGTTAAAACCCCTTGATATACCAATACAATTTAACATTTCCGTTGGTTGCTTTAGTGAATCTGCTGCTTCTATTACATTGTATGGTGAAGCTTGGTAAGTACCATGATGGCGCCCAACACTTGTTTGTCTTATATTATCAAGTGGTTCTGCAGTATTAGATCTTAAGATATTTAATATATTCAATAAAACTTTCTTGTAAACAACTACTACCTTGTGCCCGAAGTAACACAATACCAAGAAGTAAAAGAAATAATACTACAGAAACTGTATCGATCCATTCACTGACTGGCTTCGATGGCGGGTGGATCAATTGGAAGCTAAAGGAACTGAGTGTAGCATTTTAGAGAAATTCACATTTATGCATTTATAGAAATTACATGAAAATTATATAAAGGTTTAGGACAAAATTGGTCACGCCTGGAGCAAGTTGGTATGACTTACAATCTGGGGGGAATATACTGTGGGAGTAAGATATCCTTAACACACTTATGGGTGGGGTGAGAAGGGGTGACATATAAAAATAATCGAAAATGTCCGATTTAATGTCAAATCCATTGTTGTCGGTGCGCTGAGATAAATAATGAAACTTTCGATACCGTTTAAATCCAAGTTTAGCCCCTATCGGGATTGGGGGGTGAGAAGGGGTGACAAATAAAATGTATAAAATGATCGAGAATATGTTCTAACATAACGCTGGAACGCCAGAAGTAATTTCAACCAAACTCGATACACATAATATGACTTATAATGTGGAAAAAATACTATGAGGGTAAGACACCCTAGCATTTTTTGGGGTAAGGGTTGGAGGGGGTTATATGTAAAATAATCGAGAAACCAACCAATATTACTGTATATATATATATATATATATATATATATATATATATATATATATATATATATATATATATATTACGTGGTAAAAACGAGACCAGACTGGCGTAAGAAAATAAACCCCAATATTTAAAAAATATAAATAAGTTTCTTTCTAAATTGATTGTATTTTAAACACAATCGCCCTAAAATCTGGAAATAAATTGAATAATTGCAGTTGCTAATTTTAAAGTATAATTCTACTTTTTGAAAGTCCGTAGTATTATTTTACGAACGTAATTCTAATTTTTATAAATTTTTAAAGAGATTTTAATGATCTTAAAGTTATACTATTTTATTTTTTTTTAATTTCTATTAGAAGCTGTGTTGACTTTAATAACGACAATTTAAAAATATCTACAACGTATAAAAGTCAGTAAGTAAAAAATAACAACGAATTTTAAAAAGCATCACGATTAAAAATAAGATTATATAAACAATCATATATTACAAAATATAAGTTTACATTTTAATATTTGAACTCTCCTACCTTTCACAGAGTTTGGTGGAGGGAATTTGATTGTATATGAATTTCAGTTACCTTGCTGCTATACGATCAAAATTAATCTCTCAGTTTTCATTCGTTCCTAACGCCCTGGCACGCAAAGGCACGCTGATAAAGTGGAGATTAGAACAAATGAGATCAATGAAACTTATTTATTTTGTTAAAATGTGGTCTCGATTTTGATTTATCAATATCTTAATTTAACACCACAATTTAAAATGATCCTATCGTTTTCGAACTGTGATTAACCAGTCATATTACAAGGTGATTAATTCGTTCATCAATGCTATTTAATACAAAGTAAATTCTGCACGTACCCAGCACTAACTTTCTTACAAAACTAAAAGAACGAATAATATTCGTCACTGTCTGCTTAAAAATCCTGGGTGTTATCAGTAAAAAAATTGAGAATAAACCATGGTCGACATTGTAGAACGTCAAATCTCATAAACAGCCTAAACGATAACAATAAAATATATACCGCATAAGAAAAGTGATTGTTTACGAATAAATTTACAACAATAAAATTACCCTGACCGTTGTCGGGGACATTTTGCGTAATAAACCTTCATATTTCACACAAAAATCGGAGTTTTTAACTATACTGTGAGTAACACGAGTTCGGTTTCTTAGGCCAATAAATCTGAGAAAAAAATCTATTAAACTCGTTAAATCTGGTAGGGTTTACTGAGAAAATCGAAATCTAGTGTTTTTGGTTTTATTTTGCATACGCCAAATTTTTATACGCCCAAAATTGATCGAAATCGGTCTATCTGTTTTGTAATGCATGCCTAAAGCTACTTTTTTGTACTTCGGGGAAAAACTAAACTTTAAAACTGATATTTCAGTTGAAAACGTTGTCGAATATTGTAATTTTATTATCTATCACAAATTAATACAATAGGCTACTACGTGAAAAAAAATTAAATTATTAAATTGTCTATCTGAATAATACCTACAATAATAAAAAGGTTTGTT
Source organism: Aphrophora alni (assembly GCA_963513935.1). Classification (NCBI taxonomy): domain Eukaryota; kingdom Metazoa; phylum Arthropoda; class Insecta; order Hemiptera; family Aphrophoridae; genus Aphrophora; species Aphrophora alni. The sequence continues at coordinate 78,829,535 of OY740772.1, forward strand.
TATTTTTTTAAAGAATACCAAAAACAAAAGAAAGGCCTACCTCTTTAAGTAAATAATCCCAACACTTTATCATCCAAGAGGTTCCAGCAACTGACACATTACGAGTGCGGGAACTATAGTGGGACGGCTCGGCCTTGCTCAACGCTATTTCCATACAGTGTTTGGCGCTTCGACAATCAAAGCGAAAGTACTTGATCACGGCGCGGTGGTAAACTAAAGCGTTCATAAACACACAGAATTACTTCTAAATATGACTGAAATTCCGTCTATTGCTGAGTACAGGGTGGCAGTCTAACAAAAAAAAAAAAAGAAGAAAAATGTTCCTGGTTGTATGTAACTAAAGAAAAATACAAAACCTTATCCTATAAAATGTTTAAAGCTGAAATCTCGTAAATCATTATCTGTATACAAAAATTAAAAGGAACAAAATATTTTTCTCTTTCTATGATAAAGATAGTTATATTCATTTTTTTTTTTTTTTTAAGCGAAAAACTTTATGATCATCACGGCCTTACATAAGAAAAGAACATTAAAATAAAAATTCCCGAGACCTCGAATACTCAAAAGTTACACAAGATGGCACTCGCGTACACAAAACTAAACGCGGAACATAACCTAATCTCACTTAAACCTACGCCAACATGTTTTGCCGCCCAGACGCACAGTGGGACGTGGATGCCAAAACGCCATAACTGTGCAAAAAAATAATTTCGTATTTTCGAATATTCTCCGAAATTCAATAGTTTCTTCATCAATACATTCATTTATTACATGTATCATTAAAGAAATACAAATATCTTACCTTACTCATTGGCGCTTACCCTAAAAATGGCTTTGTTTAAATTTGTTCTTGTTGTTTAAAGGTAAAAAACCTTTCGGTCATCATCGCCTTATGGAAAAAAGGGGAGAAAAGAGGGTAAAATGAAGATTACTTGCCCTCGAATTATCGAATAGTGTCAGTATCGGAAAAGAACAAGAGGTGGTTAAAAGAGACTTGATAGGAAAAATGAAAGAGAGACTAACAGAAAACTACATGAAAAAAGTGTAGATCCAGCTATGATCCCTAGGTATTGTGACATTATAACACCCGTACTCCCTAAAGTGAGCCCCTGAGGATTTATTTATCTACATTTATACTGTATTTCATTTTATTATTATTTCTTCTTCTTTTATTATTACTTTTTTAGTTTATTTACTTATTTTAATTTCTTTTTGACTCTTAAAACTACTTTGTCATACAGGCCAACGTAGTGATAAGTCAAAATAATTAATGACGCATTGTTGCGGATATTTTACCATCTCTCGAGAGGTTTTTTTAATTGATTTGATATCTTTAAATTTGGGGGCAGCTGCCATAACATAAAAAACACAAAATTACGATTTTCAAATATTTCTATCACATTTACTCACGTGTATCTTTTAAGAACGGCTATAGCGATTTCGATGAAATTTCAGTGAAATGTGAAGAATAATGGGCCAACCGCGAGTACGAAATTGTAAATTAAAATCACGGTTCAGGAATTATTAGAGAAAAAAAACAAAAATAAACCTTGACCGGTTTCAATAAAAGCGACATTCGCTAAGGACGTGTTTATAGCACAAAGGACAAGTTAAAGCCCTTATTTAAATATATCAATTTTTTCCAAAGAAGGAGTTCATTTTATCTTTTTGATTGACAACTACCGAACTAACATTTTTGGTGACGAATAGTGGATGTTCATTTGACGAAAAAATTAATATGTTGGCGCTTTGCCAAATTTAAACTATCAGATGATGTCCCCCTCCCTCTAACTTGAACACGGCGTGACCTACAAATCTAAAAAAAATATTTCAATTTGGACTATATTTCAGTGCGAAATCATATATTATAGTTTTTTTTCTATGCCCAGTACAACCTAATTTAACCAAACACTAAGAAATGTGTAGCGTATAAGTTTTAAAAACAATTATTGTGGAGACGTCAAACAAACAATTCACTACTCATTTAAAGATGGATTGCATTTGCATTGATTTTTTTCTTTAGTTAGTTTTACCTAAGGACCCTTATAATTTCACGCACATGTCTGCACAATTTAAACTGCCGCTTAAAAGAGTTCGCTTTTATAAAAATAATTGCCCCTATATGCCTAAGTCGTACGGTTTTAGTACCCAATTGACCCTTTCATTTGGTTTTGGGGATGGGTGAGTGAGAAAATATGTGCAATGTTTTTGCATCATTTATTTGTAAGAACGGTTTTCTCTGCGATTTTTGAATCAGTCAGAAATTTAGATTACGCGGGGTTGGCTCGACACTTAGGGGGACTATAGGGTCATCTGTTCAAACTCCTGCATAATGAGCAACCTTTCTTGGAATTCAAGGTGTTTGTTTGTTCGGTCAGCCGAAGAGCGACACTCAAGTGACGAGGTTCGTCGTCTGTCAGAATAGTATGACTTGTTATTCACGGGTAGTATTCTCGGGTCTTGGCTAGTATTTGGCTAACCTGGTATCCTTTAAAACTAACAGAAAGCACAATATCTATCATAACTATTCTGAACTCATAAGGCACTGTTGAAGTTTATTTAAGTATCTAATTCGATGATATGTCATATTGTCGATGGGCTTTATGATTGCGATGACCATACGTCCTAACCTAACCTAACCTATACCCGCCCGACTGGTACCTGATCCGTTCACATTTCCAGGAAGTGATTGCTATTGATTGGGGCGGCCAATGTGTCGAGCCAACTCCACGACACCGAAATTTAGTAATCAGTCAGGGAGAATATATGTAGACTAGTAATTTACAGCACATATTAATTTCTATCCTTTGATGTCCTAAAACATGGCCCTGGAAGGGGGGTAGTCGCCATGGTGTTGGCGGGGAGAGTGGTTGCCTGTGTTAAATCAGGTATAAGTAAATATTTTGTTTGCCGGTTTCAACTATTTAAAATTCCGCTGATGATTGCAATACCAGTCGCCGTTTATGGTTATGTTTGTTGTTTTAAGATTCTTTTTAATTTTCCTGTATATATACAAACAAAACCGTGATCTATTTCTAAATCATTTTAAAATTCCATTAAATATTTGACAAGAATAGGATAAAAAAGATTTATTAAATACCACAACGTAGGCCAACTGTTCAAATTAAAGTTGCACGTTACTCAAGATAGGTATTTATACTTGGTACCGCCGGTACTGATGATTATCTGAGTCATTATTTAAATAAACATTTCTGGAGGCCTTGTTTACATCTTGGTGTGAAGAAAAATATGTTTAACACTATAGTACGTCATGGGTCGATTAGTAACTCTAAAGAGGCGTTGAATCGATCTAAACTTCATTAAATGAAGTTTATATTTTGTTAAGTATACTAGTTGTTTTTTTTTTTTTTTTTTTTTTTTTTTAATGTAGAATTTATTTGTATTTATTTTGTCGCGTATTCGAAAAATAAAACGAACCAAAACTACGAGAAATACATTTATCACTTACTTTTAGTGTTAACATATAATTAGAGTAGTAACTACTATTATAATATTTTCAACTTAGGTTCGTGGCTTCTAGTATACAGTATAGGTTATGTTCCCTTCCTCTACGCTGCGAGGAAGCTTCGTATCATTTACTAAACCACTTAATGGCTCCCCGATATAGGAGCATTTGTTTCGTTTTGTCATTAGCTCAGCCTATCAAAACTAATGTTATATACAACACAACACAAATATAAACATAACCTCACTCAGTCAGTCAGCTGTTTAGATTTCAATTCTATTTATAGTTTCTGCGCTATATAGTATAGTCGAATTATATTAAACTGGGACGGATTAATTGGCGAGTTTTTTTAAATTATGTTTTAAAATTTTTTCAAACATCATCAGTTTGAGTTTTTCACTCTACGTGAAAGAAAACAAGCTGTAAAAGTGAGAACAAATCATTACAGCTTTAACAATCATTAACAAATAGTAAAATACTCCACACGACATGCCAAATTCGAATAAAATTCCGTCTACTAAAACTTTTATTACTGATTTTGAGGTTATGTGAATAAACTTTTTTTTAAAAAAAAGCTAAATCTTTGTAAGGACCTAAAAGTGAAAAAATTATCCAAAAAATTTTTGTTGGAAATTTTAAAATCTGTAGCTATTTGACATTTAATGAACAATTCAAAATTTTAAAAGAAAACGAATAATGGTAACTAAATACTCTTCGTTAGGCTCGGTGCACAATTCATAATCATAGTTTCCATTGAAAGGTCGTAAAAGTTAAAAATTAATATACCGTATTTGGCGACAAATTTTAACTGTAATTCTTGATGCATTCAACCAGTTGAGCAAAGCTATTATCAATTATACGGGTGCAATTTTAACCTTTAGAAAGAGAGAGAGAGCAGAAGTAGACAAATTAGGACTATATCGAGTGCAGGTCGTCTACCTGCGACCAAGACCTTGGGTACAGTCACAACGAAAAGTCGACTCTATATTTAGGTAAAAGTTTCTTGGAAGTAGTTTACCTGACGAAGAACAGTTTCCTTCCAAGAATAAAAACATTCTAGGGTTAAACATAAACGCCTTTATCCGTTTGGACAAAAGGGACATGATTGGAAAGTAACACACACATAAAAAACGCTACTAACGTTTTTGAAAGATTTCACGTTTTATGACTAGAGGAATTATAAAAACGTGGTACTGTATTTCATATTCTCTTCCATCTGTCATGTTGATCATCTGCATTTAAACACAACAGCTCCACACACACGCGCGCGCTCACACACACAAATCAAACTCGATATGTGGTCACATAAATTTAGAAAAATCCAATAAAAATGTTCAAAATAAACCATTTTAAAAAATAGTCTATTGTGTTTAGCGATTGAGGTTACATATTGGCCAAAATGAGCTAATTTTACTTCTGAATGTTTTTAAAATATGCGAAAATGAGTAGGCCTGCATATAACTTGATTTTCATAGAATAAATAGCACTAAGGCAACCAACAAATTGTTTTAACAAATCTAATAGCCATATACTGTATTATCATAATATGATACTTTCCATCAGAAAATACAATCCCTACACAAATATCCAGAAAGTAAACTGACATGAGAAGAGGGAACATTGTTGTTTTTCTTTACCGTGTGTTTGGATAAATAAATAGAATTATCTGTTTTGAATTCGTTATAGCATCACAACCCTTCAGGTTTCTACTATTTTCCAGTTATTTTCGTCTGTTTAGATCTACTCCCCTCAATCATGGGATGTTTCTATTGTAAATAGTTGAAGCCGATTTTTAAATTATTCTATTTTTGCGTGTTGACTTAATATTATGACAAATACTTTTAAATTAGCAAAATGACATTATTTCTAAGTCAATTCATACTAAAACCTAGACAGCAAAATTAGTCCTACGGTTTCTGAAAAATGAACCAGAACGTGCAAATATATACATACATAACCTACAATTTAGTTGAAAGTTTCTTTTACAATCATTATGATCAATCGGCTAAGGATTACTCTTTAAAGGATTAATAATACTCCTTATTAAGATTAATAAGTCAAAATTGTCAACACTACAATAAAAATATAGCGCACTCTACTGCTTCTATTAGGAACTTGATAAACAAACCCAAACATAACCTCGAAATCTATCATTAGGATTAGGCTCACCTTTAGAAATGTTGATGAATATATTCCTCGACATTCATACACAATAACATTATTCTTTGCACTTGACCACTCGTCACACTACTGACTTCTCACCAACGTCAGACTAAAACTGAAACCAAATACTCATCAGCCATCAAGCTCCTTGCAATATGAAACCAAGGTGGAGAGGGAATAGCGTGACCCATCCCAACAGGAAATCATCGCTTTATGTTGGATCAATTAGGTGCTACCTGATTTGTAACACATTATAATAATACGCTCCAATTTCCTAGGTAAAAAGTTAGAAAACCGGATGTGATATTCACACTACGCCCGAAGTCCAATTGTAGTTAGCAGTTTTGCCCGACTAATAAGTTGTGTTTTGAGATAAACAACTTTATGCTAATGTATTGTCTATAATTTTATTTTTAATATGAGCAAAAACTTTCTAACGGAACTACGGTATTTATTTAAAAGAACCAAAACGTAAACATTTGTATAAAATGTATTCTTCACCAAAAATTCCAGTTCGAGAGTTAGTAGGCCTAATGTGTAAAAAAAAAAGAAAATGAACGAGAGATGTCATCGTAGAAGGTAGAACGCCTTGTCCTCATAAAAGTCAGGTGGGGGAGTTTTTTTTTTTCATTTTTCTAATTTTCTCACGAACTGTAATTTTTTCCATGCGTTTGGGTCACACGTCTTTACAGTTCACACAAATTTTACATCGCTTTGGCCAATTTTGACGATCTATAACTTTCATTTTCGGGTTATACATATAACTTAGGTTATATCATCAATTTATAAATCTGTATTTATGAAAAAATGGCGACCAATTTGTTTTGTTTATGCCCTTTGAAGCTACATTTCAGCTACATTTTATAAAATAGTTGAAGCAGTATTTTATACAATCGAAAGTTTTAGTTTTGGACAGCTAACCACAAATAGTTATACAAAAATGGAAAATAGTGAGAAAATACAGTCAACATATAGGCTACTCATTTACTAAGTTGGATCGAAACAAACAGACTTAACAAAAATGCAACTAAAAGAGGTAAAAGGTAAACAAAAATGCAGGAGACCTAATACAAAAACAAATAGGCTCTGTTATTGTTTATATAAATACATTAACTTATCATAACCTAGTATGATTTTTTCCTTGTTTAAAGGCGAAAAACCTTTCGTCATCATCTCCTTATAAAAAAAAAGTAGAAAAGAGCATAATAAAGACCTAATAGCATCAGAGTCGGAAGAGATCAAGAGTTGGTAAAAAGATACACGACAGGAAAAATGAAAGAGAGGGATCTAACCCATGACTACATGAAGAAAGGTTATATCCAGCTAGGTCTTCGGGTCCGTCACACCGCACTCATTATGAGTAAGAAATCAACGTAAACTACTGTTCGGAGATGAGTGGTGTAGCAAGGGGACAGCGGGGTGAGGAAGGGGTAGTGGTCTTGTGTCATCGTTGCCAGGGAAACAAGGGTACTACCAAGGCCAAAAACATTACTGGACTGCGTATATGCACTGAAAAGATCAGTCTCGCAGCGCGTATTTTCTTGCTTATACAGTAATCAATTTTGATGATAGGTACCACACAGTTTCATAACAGGCCTCTAATAAACCCTATGTACTGTCATTGTGATTAGATGCATGTTTTTAGAATAGTCTGTAGAGTGAGTGACAGCTCGCATCAACCAGTAGTGGACACAATCCTTCCACTACACCACTCGTGATCTCCAAACAGTAGAGATCCCTAGCCCTCGAATACTCTAATATCTTCAGAGTCAGAAGAGAAAAAAGACTTGGTCTGGAATCTAGAGAGACTGGATAGGAATGATGAAAGAGAGGGATCAGGGATCTAACCCATATGACATGAAAATAAAGGTGTAAATCCAGCTAGATGGCTCGGGATTAACACGACCATATTCATTATAAGTGAACCCTTGACAGATAATATTGTATGAATTCCAGTACAGAAATGACAAAGAACTTTGATTCTGCGGAGTGTATTAGTTGTTCCGTAGTGAGTTTGTCCAAATTGTCGTCAAGCTTTGGAATTATTAACATTCAACTAAATATATTTAGTCTTAACTCAAACAAAGAAAATTCTTATGTCTAACCAAATTAACCAATCTCGGATTGGTGTTAAAATAAAGTGAATTTTGATTAGGCCTATTTACGGCATTGTAGTAGGCCCTTAAATACAGTAGTTAAATATTAACAAGGAACAGTTTGTATATAAAAGAATATTGCCAACTAAGTCTGGTGATGACTATGATAAACTGACTAATTACTTACTAAATCCCCTAGGCCTACTATTGATTGTAGGACATTAGAACAATATGTATATTATAACGTTTAACAAAGCATATTTTAAATCTAGGCCAATAATAATCCTTAATGATCTAATTCAATCTAACTAAATGTATGTCAAGTCATTGTAGGTTTAGTAACTACAATTGCGGGCAAACATGGCCAGTTTTCGGTAGATTAGTTTCATAAAAATTGAAATTTCGTTCGCATATAATCTTCAAGTACCATAGGCTAATCCGAAAATGTGATTCTGTAGGACAGAAATACGATTTTGTTATTAACACGACATAATCACGGAGTTTGTTAACATAACCTCAATAATTATTTGACTTTATGATTAGTAAAATTGGTTAAGGTAACGAATGTAAATAAATGGTGCAAAAACTTTCTCACTCACCCATTTCTAAAAGCAAATAAAAACAAACCAAAACTAATTATTACCACAAATATCAGTTGTCAATCAAAAAATGAAAATGAACCAAAGAAGCTGTTTTTATTGGAAAATTCAAAATCTTAGGCCTAATCTTTCTCAACAACAATAATAGTTGTTTTCTTTGTCAATATCTCATTATGTAAATGATTACCACACTTCTTTACTGACAATATAGGTTAGGCCAGATTATTACTACCTTGATAAAACTGCTACTATTTAATTCATTGTCAAAGTTACTTAAAGATTGTTTACTTACACACAAATGTTTTCTTAGTGTATTTTGCTGGAAATACTTCTTCATTTGTAAATAGGCCTACAGTTCTTAAATACTGTTCTCTTTTCAGTAACATTTTAATATTTAATTATTTTCATTAAAAAGTACTAATAAAACACGAGTTAATTTAATACATAAGATTAATGGGTTTTGAAAGATACCAGGCCTAATTATTACTTTAACCGAATTTTGTATTACTCACTTAGAAAATTAGCCACGGCCTGTATAATCATATTACCAAAGTTAGAGAAATGTGTTAATTTGCAGAGTAACATTAATTTGATTTACATAGTAAAAGCTACCATATGTTCCTGCTTTTTAACACATGTAGACGGAATTATACAATTTCAAGAAAGTTATTTCATAACTTTGTAGGCCTATTGAGAATAACGACTGTGTCCAAAAAAATATATAATAAACATACTACATTTATTACAGTCTTAGTTTTTGTTTCTTATTTTTCTGGTTCCAGGAATCTTTGTTTTCCTTATAGACTAAGGAACATAACATGATAAAAATTGTAAATCAAGAATTATTGCTGATACAAATTTATTTCCCAATAAGATGAAAAAGTTACTACCACATAATTTTTTATTTATTTATTTATTTTTAATACTTTTTTTTCAGGAGGTTATTCCTATCTATAAAATTAGTTATTGATAAAGGAAAATAGATATTTTTTTTCAACAAAAATGACCACTAGATAAATATCTCAGTCAGTTTTCATCATATTATAGACACAAAAAATGAAATCGTGGGTAATTGTGTAAAAAAAGGTTTGTTTAATTGCAGTTTTTCAATTATTAGCATGAAACACATGTCTTTGCATACAAATCGTGATTTTCACTGGAATTTGAACCTATATAAAAAATAGATAAAAGTAAATTATGGGTAATTAAAAAAAAAAAAAGAAAAAGTCTTGATAATTTTCAAATAACGAAAATATTTACTGATTTACCAAAGGAAAATCTAAAGAATTCTAGAAAATTTTTCAAGCCTCTTTAAAGCGGTTAATTTTTAATGAAAAAAAAATTATTAAACAAAATTTAGCCTATATACAATTATTTAGCCTCGATATATTCACAATACCCCCCCCCCCCAACCAAGCAATTTCGCACAATAGGGGATTAAAGTTGACAAAATTGTTTTTCCTCTTTTTTACAATTTTGACTCATTATAACACGGTCAATTTAGGTAGTAAAAAATAACATTTACAAATTGTAGGTAATTTTATGTTCTAAAAAAAAAAAAAAAACTTTTAATTATATTCGTATTTTCTTCTTTTATAATTAGAGAAAAACATTTTTTTTAAACGTAAAATTACCATTTTTCAATGTTTTAAATCCGTTTTTGATCAAATTATTATAAAAAAAATAAGTAAAATGTAGATAATTTTACATTAAAAAAAATTCATCTTGAATCTTTTTTATAACATACATAAGTTCAGAGTTACGAAAAAAATGTGTTTGTCATTTTGAGGAGAGGGAGGAGAATAGATATTTTGGTTTTCTAAAAGATTATGGTCCAGAGAATGTCTATATAATCGAAATTTGTCATCAAACAAATAAATCCTCAAATAAAATAAAAATGAATTCTCGTTCAATAGCACCAGCTAAATAGTTGTGCCTCGAGATATTTTGCGTTAACCTCAAACAACTTTTTAACCTGGTAATTAGTTATTATAATATACTGTAATATAACTAACCTACACCTAGTAGGCCTAAGCAATGCCACAAATAATTTACCTCACTGAACAAGGAGGTCGTTTAATACAACCTATTAAAGATACGGAAATAATATTATATACTACAACTGCCTACCGAGAAAGTTTTACTAATTAATAAGAACATCTTCTGTAATCCGTGTACAAGTCAAGTTAAAAATACTTTGTAGGTTAAAACAACTTTACGCACCGACAAACGATCATCCGCTAGAAGTAAAGGCTAATCTTCCGTTCCATCAAAGTATTGGTTTAAACATTGGTGTAAATATTAAATATGGATTTACTAGCTAAAATAAACTATTTTTCGTCATACTGCTTCAAAAACAGCTGTTTTCAATACATTGCATTGAGATGCTAAAGCTGTTCTTTTTAGTCCTAAGACCTAAAACCATCAGCTAAGGTAGAGGTCATCAGCTGTTACTTCATTTATACGAATGACTTAACGATTGTAAAGCATCAATAAAAACAACCGATACTCTCGATTTTAAATAACCGATAAAACAGCTGCTACCATCGATTTGAAGATAAATAGGTTATAACATTTTAGTTTTTTTGAATTTTTTAAAAGTTATTTGCAGTATAAACGAAAAATATAGTTCATCCCTTTTACCAAAAGAAGCTTTTCGATCCTCGCTCATTTTTCGGCCTTGGCTGTTAATCTTGAGCTTGTATTGAAAAGCTTCACTCAAAAAATAAACGGGAAAAAAATGAGAGAAAAGCTTCTTTTGGTCCTAGTGATGTCCTATATATTTCGTTATACTGCAAACAATATAAGAAAACAATTTCACAAAAACTAAAATGTTATAACCTATTTACCTTCAAAAGTTTGGACAAGTTACACAAGTTTGCAGCTATTACAGCTGTTTAGTTTGTGTTAGTGGTTCTTATTTATAAAATCTATGGTAACAGCTGTTTTATCTGTTATTTACAATCGAGAGTATTGGTTGTTTTTATAGATTCTTTGTAATCGTTAATTAATTCGTATAAACGAAGTAACAGCTGATGACCTTGACCTCAGCTGATGGTTTTAGGTCCCATGACTAAAAAGAACAACTTTAGCATCTCAATGCATGTAGGGAAAACAGTATGATGAAAAAAATATTTGAACTTAAGTATTAAGTCTATAATGCGCTAGTAACATTGAAATATTACTAATACCATTCACTAAACAAATTATTTTTAGTGTAAACATATTTTACAAAAATATGTGCATACATAATAAAGTAACAAAAAATTTTCATCGTCAGAAACAAAATCCGAAGGCAAATTTCTCTTGTAGAACTTTCGAGTTTTGTGACGGCATGCTTTTGGTACGAAGTTCTCAAGATAATTGATCATGTAAATAAATTCTTACAAAAAGAAGACTACAGTAGGAAAATGTGCAAGAAAAATCCTGTCTTCTAACTTTTTATCATCGACAAGAATCCGTTTTAGAGTCAATTGACAAGGCAAATTTTTTATCAAATAATATTGTCGTCAACACAGAATGTGAAGACATAAGGAACCTGAAGAAGAAAAAATGGCGGTTGAAACATTTGAACTGACTCGGAAAGAGCTTTTCAAAAATAACTTTATGAAAGTATTGACAGGATCTCGCCATCATATGATGCATTAAAGTAATTGATGACAAGTTTAGTTTTTGTGTGGGAGTCAAATTCAAAAGTATAACAGATTTTCGTAGGTCAGGTTAGGAAATAAAAATTTGAACAATAAATTTACTATTTACTACCGTAGAGATGTGGGATTGATACCATTACGTGCAGTGGCGTAAATAGGATTTTAATTTGGGGGGGGGGGTGATTAACCTGGAAGAAGACACTACCGAGGGATCCCCCAACTCAAATCAGGGGGTCCGGGGGTCTTACCCCTGAGAATTTTGAAAATTTATACTCTTAAAAGAGCGATTTTAGCGACTTTGTTGTCTATTTTTGTTTTACGTAGTAGCTTCCATTTGCTATTTTGATTTAAAATTATTACGTTTTAGTTATTGCTTTTCTTAACTTATAAGCGCTTAACGGTATATGTTTAAACAGCAGTATTTTAAAACTTTTAGATTTTTTTGAATTTAAAAAAAATTTCTAAATATTATTATTAGTCTTTGGGGGTGATTGACCACCCGATCACCCCCTCTTATTTACGCCACCTTTTCAGTATCCTCAGGCTATAAAACATTAAGATCAGTCTAAAAAGGATGTCTAAATATTTTACGATAACCAAAGTTATCCGAAACTTGATATACTGGATATGTAAAATCAAAATCAAAATGTTGATCAAATTTCGTTTTGATTATAATTAGTAATGAGTCAAGTTTGATTAATTTCATTGCTGTAGGCTATAGACGAAACGAGAGAGACCAAGGAACTAATTAATTATCTAAATTAATTACCTTTTTTATAGTTTCTCGCCTGATATGAATTTAACTGTGAACGATATTTAAAGCAACAAACTACATGAACAAATAAGGATTGACAGAATGCTATTTCGTTTAAAAGCACTGCCAAATAAGGTCAGTCCAATGTCAAACTGTGTAAAATCAGTTACCTTGGGACATAAATACGCAACAGAGACACAATGTGTGGTCAAATTAATGGAGCGCTCACATTGTGTGATGGATTGAGGTTATGTAACACAATGTGTTGTCAGTTTATATTGCAGCCGTAACTTGCACTTCTGTCGATGCAACCAATTAGTACAAAAACATATTTGTTGGTACTTTGACGATAGATAAAGTAAAACGTTGCCACGTCTCTAGATTATCCTCCATTCAGAAATACTTTGTCTGTTGATATCTAACTCTAGCTAGTGTTTATATTCAAATCAAAATTTGTTTAGGTCTAGTACTTGGTAGGGCTTCCTTAAAAAACCTGTACTCGCTTCGCTCGTTTCGGCAAAAAATCCCTATTAAATTATGAACTTGAATCTATATATATATATATATATATATAATATATAAGCAGGATTTTTAAAACTCTGAATTCTTAGAAACTACTGAACCTATCCTTGAAGTGTCAATAAAAAGTCTATAAAGAGGCATATTTGCCGAAGTTTTTCTTAATTTTGATATATATTCACCAAAAGGCAGGAATCCCCTTTAAACTTCAACTTTTCTCTATTTTAAATTGCCAAATATAAATTTTGTATAATATATTACAGCTGATAAACATCATATATTACAGGTGAGTGGATTACAGCTGATAAACATCATATATTACAGTTGAGTGGATTACAGCTGATAAACATCATACATCACAGTTGAGTATATTACAGCTGATAAACATCGAATCACTGTTGAATAAATTACAGCTGATAAACGTCATATATTCCTGTTGAGTATATTACAGCTGTTAAACATCATAATGTTGTTGTTTAATCTTTTACATTACTATTATTGAATTGTAAGCTCCATTTTATAAATATAGCAAAGGTAATTAATTGACCGATTTTATATTGAAATATCTTTTATGTTATAAAAATTTGTGCAAACGTCAAGATATAATAACAAAATTAAGTAATATCATCGAAAATTAGTTTCTAAATTGTTGAGCTAGGCTTTACAAATATGCAGATTTGTAGCCAATATTATTTAATACCATAGCAAATATTTGTATAAAGTAACAGATAAAACAGCTGATTGGGTTCATCAGCATCAATAATTAAATTATTCTGATAATTTTAGGTTAGCCCAAGCCTGGATTAATATGAATAATTTGTTAGTATCTGAAACAAAGGTTTGGACTAAAATATGATTTGATTAAATCGATGAACGAATCAAACTCAAGCCTAGATGGTACTGATACTGAAAAACCAAATAAGAACAAAGGCAGTTGTTGATGAGCAAAACCAGACCAGAAACGTTTCCTTGAAAATGAGGTAATTGCCAAAATCATAAACGATTTAGTTATTTTATAAGTTGATAAGTAGCTGTGAGTAATCTATTGTAACACATTTAAATTTTCCTTCCAGCTCTGAGATCTTTCGTTTAAACATTCCAATGTTAAAGTAGGAATATTAACCTGTTGAATTTGCAAAAAAATACTCTACTAGGTAATAAATTACTAAACCGATTCAAGACTTTTCAGCACCTCAAAATTTCAAATTCAAGCCATCTTTGAATGGCTGCCATTTCCAGCTCGGTTGTTCGTTTGAAGTCGAATTTGTGGCATTGTACTCTGCTTTTAAAGACCTTTAATTTGATGTATAACTCAATCTATGCTCTCGTTAAAGATTTTCTTCCGACTCCTTGTGGGCCGTCCCCCATTAGAGGTTAAGGGTCAAGTAGAACTCTAAAAAATAGCTTTATAGCTCCAACACTGACTTTTGGGCGTTTGTTTTGAAACCTGTATCGAGTAAACATGTTCCAGCTATCTTTAACACTCAACGCCATAGTAACTTTCATAAACTTTAAAACGCCGCCATTTTGTTTAGGGTGAACCTTTTGAAGTCGGATTTGCGGCATTGTATTCTAATAAATTAGACCTTTAATTTGATGTACAACTCAACCCACGCTCTCATTTAAGATTTTCTTCTGACTCCTTGTGGGCCGTCCGTCCCCCCGAAATGGTAACGGCTCATTGAAATTGTGGTAAATAGTGTTTTATTCCCAGTAGCCTAACAGTGTACCAAGTTATAAAGTTCCATCTGTAACGGTTAAAAAACTATTAACCCGTTCCGGGACTTTTCACCACCCCTGTATAATCAATGTTATATTTAAAAATCATAATAATTGTATTTTGTCATTTATTGTTGTATTGTATAGGCGGGCATGGCCACACCACAGTTTACTAGTACTGTATGTTAATTAAAGACCCAGCGCTTGCTTCTCAACTAGCTGTAAGCTCGACCCTATAACAAAAGACGAACGCTATTTTTCTCGCAAAACTAGACAGTCCATATATATATATATATATATATATATATATATATATATACACTTTCTTGTTGTTTAAAGGCGAAACATTTTTCAGTCATCATCGTCTTGTAAAGAAAAGTATTATATATATGAAGAGCCCTAGTCCTCAAATACTCTCATAGCGCTAGGGTCGGAAGAAAACAAGAGTTGGTCAAAAGAGACCTGATAAAAAAAGATAAAAGAGAGAGATATAACTTAAGATTACATGGAATTTTGTTATAAAATCCAGATAGGCCTCCCCGGGATTGCCACATCCATACTCCCTATAAATGAGAGGGAGTCCATATACATCCGTCCAATCATAACATATGCTGCCCCAGTTTGGTATTCAGTTCTAACAGCTGGACTCTCTCCAAAACATCACTCTTAGACGAATAACTATTCACAAACGATGGCTATGATACTTCACAAACGTAGTTGTACAAACCAAACCTCCAAACTCGAGGATTTCATCAATACAAGACTTTACCCCATGACAATAACGACAGACAGTGTAAGAAGACCTCTGAGTCTTCGAACTGTCATGAATTAGAGTTATTATAATTCCCATTTCTCTAAAATTTTATAAATATCTGTTGATGTTAAAGCTGATTTTGAGCGTATTCATTTATTCTGTTTTCCTTTGGGAATTGCTTTTAAATTTTGAATTATAGTTATTATATTTTAAGTATTAAGGAACAAAAACAAAGTCAATCAAATGGTTAAACTCAGGACGAAGAGACAGGGAATAATTTTATATAAAAAAGTAGATAAGACCCATTATGGCACTTAACCAATCCCATCATACAAAGTGCAATTTTTGTGATGAACAATAAACTATTTAAAATGGCCGCTATTTGTAATTCGATTTTTTAAATTTCAACAGCACACTATACCAAATTTCATAGAATACCAACTTCCTTAATTTTTTAATTCGTTATCGTAGTACATACAAAGAACAGCAGAATGTCGAAAATTCAAAAGATCAGTCAAAAATAGAGGTCGAATTGTTTACCCTATACTGTATAACACTATTTTGGCTCTTGGGCTCTAAAATGGTAACACACACGCGTTTTAACCAATAACAGACATCTTAGACGTCATGTCAACAATAACATTTGGTGTTTCAGGTATCTTAGAAACAAAAGTTTACCTAAAATTCGATTTAATTTTAAATATCATTTGAGTTTCTCTATAAGATACTTCTTATGATTAAATATAACCAGACGTTCAGTTTTACATTGCTTCATTTTTTAATGTTGAGCTAGGGTTAGAAAATTGTGAACTTTGCCAGAATATGTAATGCCAAAGTAAGCACCAGGTTATAGACTAGGTTACTAGGTTAAACAAATTTAACTGTTGTTATCCTTGTTATAAGTAGAACCGAAACCATTGTTCCCACAACAGTGTCCAAAACTGTGCTAAATCAGTGCACGAACTTTCTCACACGAAACCAGAAAAATATGTTCGCCGCCAAAATATGTAATTTTTTATATTTCTTATTCCCATGTAATTCCTTTGCGGTATAGATTGGTATAATCCTCCATAACAAATTGTTGTGAATATTTATTTAAACTTGAACTTGCTTTGCTTGTGCCATAAACTTAACCAAAGCTAAACTCGTATTTTAATGAATACGAATTTTAAATAATATCGGTCGAAGTTTTCTTCTTGTAAATAATTTCTGAACTGTAATTTTGTATCGCTTGGAACTGGTTTGGGTCATTAAAACTTTTTTTTAAACCGACGTTGATAATTTAAGTTTTATGGCTGATTTTTTTTCTTTACCGATAACTCACGTACAGGCATTTATGAGGTGCGTTTGGATTCTCAAAGACTAGGCAATATTAACCAATATTATTATAGCGAATACAAAAATAGAATTTTGTATATTATGAGCAGTTACTCCCAAGTTATGAATAAAGGAGAGAGAGAGAGAGAAAGAGAGAGAGAGAGAGAGAGAGAGAGAGAGAGAGAGAGAGAGAGAGAGAGAGAGAGAGAGACCACCAAAGAAAGATGTGTCCAAAATATGCACAGATTTCATATTTTCTCAAAATTGGTCTATTTATTTGGACTGTTAAACACTGTACAGACAACAGACGATGGAGGACAGATAGACGCCATTAAAAAAATACTTTTCGGGGCTCAGGGCACCTCAAAATAGTGTTATAAGCGAAAATTCAATATTGATTTTTTGACATATCATGTTCTTTCTGTTTACTACGTATATGTGAGAAATTAAATACAAAACATTTGGAACCTAATTAATTAAATTTATGTAAAATGTTCGTTCGGTGTATGTTGAGCAGCTCACAAGCTAATATGACGTATTCAGAAATACAGATATTCGAACAAAAGTTCAGCTTAAACAACAAAACCATACAAATATTGTAGCAATGAGATAGCAGGCAAATTTTCCTTGTTAGATATTAAGACAGAATTCTAACAATTTTGATTGCATTTCACTGAAGTGACCTGTAAGTTGAAAAACAAATGATTGAATATTATCTTAGAATTACGAAACATTAAATCTATGACAACATGAGTACAGGATCTGTTTTGCAAGTAAGATGGGGCAAGTAGAGCAGACGAAGAATAAATCCGGCCAAGTTTCTGGTCTGATTGCGACGACGGAAGTCAAGAACCAATGCTACTACAATTAAGCATCATTATTTCTACATGCTATTTTACAATTTTGACATATTGAATAACGATTTTCAATGCCTTTATTTAAGTCACGTAAGTTTACGTGTGCGCATTGGGTGTTGAAATTGTTCTGTAAATTTACAGTTTGTTTATAGGCTACATCTAAAATATCAGCTCGTTTAACGACGACTTTTCTTGTACTTCATCAGTAAGCACGATTACTGTCAAACTTATCGATTAGTACACAATAGAATTTTCGCAGAATAATTCTACACATCTATTTTTAGCAAGTATCTGCAAACATAACCTCAAATTAAATATAAATCAAATTATAAACGGTTGATAAGAAAAGTCATATAGTAGCTACTGTTTTGGTATAGTAAACAATTTATGACAAACTTTCTGAAGTTTAAATTTATGTAGGTTTCAATCATATGGTCAATTGTCAACCCGTAGAGTGGTACGAAATGGAATTCCACAGGATTCTGTCATTAATCCAACACTTTTCAATACAGTTCTGCACGATATTACCAGAGACCTACTTTCTGAAATAAAAAGCATTATATATGCAGACGATCTAACCATATAGACAACCGACAACGACATAGAAGAGACAAACAAAAAGGTTTAAATACGTTTGAAACAGACAACCAGATGGAGTAATAAATGGACTTTAAGGTATCTTTATCCAAAAAGGAATGTGTGTTGTTTACAAGACGTAACATATGTGCAAATTTCAAGCTTCACCTGAAGATAATGACCTATGTTTTAATAATACACCTAAGCTGTTAGGAGTTAAACTGGATAGAAAGTTGAGATGGAAGGACAACATTGAACATGTTGTTAATCAGTGCCTCGATAAGGCTTAATGCACTGGAAGTTATAGAGAATCGTGAATAGGGAGCTGATGCAATAACTATGAGAATTTTTCTACTTGCCATGGATTCGATCTAAAATTACTTATTATTGTGAGGATGGGGTTCTGCAGCTAAAACGTAGGTTAATAAGCTTTCTCTCATACAAACAGCAGCCAACAGAATCAGTCTGGGATTTCCTATAACTACTTCAAATAGCAGCAATGGAGTAGAGTTTGGGATAGAACCCTTGGATTTATATAAAGAAAAACGAATTTTTCCATGAATTAAAAACAAAGCTCTCCCGGAAAACCCCCTCTGCTATAGATGGAAAACAGTTCAAAAACCAAACAAGGCTTTCTACTTCAAAGCACACCAATTTGTGATTGAGATGCTCCATGGAGTTGGATAAGAAATTCCGCCCTAATGGTAAATCGTCATGGGATGTAATTAAGCAGATGATTGAATTGGATCTGTCTTCCAAACGCACAAAGAAAGACATGTCGCTTACTTTAAAGATGGGAACATTATGATTCAATTAAAATACCAACACCATACAATAAAAGTGAACCTTCCGCTGGAGAATCTGAAGTCGCTTATTTTAATCAGGAGACGGATGAGTGATTCTACGTTCTGAGTAATGCAGGCTCAAGCATGGATGAAGAACTATTAGCTATCAATGCAGCAATAACAAACTGTCTCAGCCTTCATGTGAAGGACATTTGTATATCAACTTACTCAAAATATGCGCTACAGTTCAGAGCTAAATTTAAAACAAATGCTTACTCTTTTCGTGTTGGTGCGCTAAGGAATTTGTTGGGATGCTTGTTGAAAAGGGAGTATCAAATGGCATTTCAATGGATTCCAGTTCATTGCGGGGTTGCGGGATATGAAATGACTAAGTTATTGCTGAAAGGCATACATTCGGTGGACTTGCCAAAATACCTCCTTACCAGGTGCCAGAATGTGGTAACTAAAATAAGAGAAAAGTGGAAGAGAAGATGAAACGCAGAGAAAATTGGTAGGTGCCTACACAAAATACAACCAGAGCCAGTTGGGTCAATTATGTACCTGGGAGTCTCTAGAGCTACTGCTACAACATTACACAAAAATACTTGCATAGATTTCACCTGGTAGAGCGATCGAAAACAAAGAAGAGACCCTAGCTCATATTCATCTACCCAAATCCAGACAAAGAAGCGCATGTCATAAGATTTAAGGAAAATAATTGGCAAGAATACTGTTTACAAGAAACCTGTAGTCACTCCCAGAAGTAAAATGCATCGGATCGTCACCATAAGTAAGCCTGCTTTAAAAGAAAGTAAAAAGTATCAGTATGATAAACAATTTGGTTGAAGGATACCACATACATTTCACTTCATTATTTCTCCCTGTTAGTGGTGTTTTGCTCAAGTAGTTGTTTAAATATTGGTAGGTGTCACATTACACATTAGACAGAGGCCACATTAGGTTTACAATAACTATTTATTGAACGTTTAAAATGTACAAGGATCAAGGTCGCCATACCACAAGTACAGGTTATAATTCTAAATTTCCCAAACATTACGGTGTGTTAAACCTTATCGTTTCTAGTTAATCAGTTACAACGGGAGGTCATTATAACAATAACGGAACAAATCGACACCTCTGACTAATCTCTGGCCATTTATTACACTTTCACTCTGTTTCCATGAACCGAACTGCTTAGGCCAGGGAACTTCTAGATTTGTTATAATTTAACAATAACTGCTAACTGGGTTACAGTACCCTGCCGAAACATATTGCTGTGTAAGATTTCTGTTTAAAATCTATCCTTTGCCATGTGTAGTACTGATTAACTGAACGATCTCGCCTTTTTAAGAGGAAACTAAAGTCTGTTTATCCCTTATGGACGGGGTAGATATTTCAGGGCCTAATTAAAGTTCTTCTCGAAAATGCCAAGAGTTAATTAAAACTACTTGAGCAAAACACCACTAATAAAGTGAAATGCTTTATAGTGGTTTGCTGCTTGCGTTGTTATTGTCATTATCATTCTTTGAAATTACAGTAGTGGTAAACATTATGGTGTACTTATCGATGTAGCCTACATAAACCCATGCTGAGTCTCTTAACTAAAAATGAAACTTTACCCCTCCATTAGCTGGTCTCGGTGTCTCTATGATTAAAGTTTTAGAAGAAATCTGATGAAACAAAACATTGCAAATTTATTTCTGTAAATTTACAACTGATGATGACTTGAAACGTTGTCCTGAACAAATAAAGTATTATTGTGGAAATTTGTGTATTATTTCATTTGGTGATTGAAGTTTCCACAAGTATAACTACTGAAGTGAAATTCGTAAAAGTTTTAATTCATAAAATTGAAAAATTGAGAAGGAGAGGAATGAGAAAATTTCGTTTTTGATCAGTTAAAAACTTCTTACGAGGAAGGTTTAGAAAACAGTTCAAATTTCATTTTTCATTAGTTTTTTTTAAATAATTATGCCTCGTTCACACCTTTATTATTTTGAATACGCTATGCCTCGTTCACACCTTTATTTTTTTAAATATGCTATGCCTCGTTCACCCTATATTTTTTTAAAATACGCTATGCCTCGTTCACACCTTTATTTTTTTAAATACGCTATGCCTCGTTCACACCTTTATTATTTTAATACGCTATGCCTCGTTCACATCTTTATTTTTTTAAATACGCTATGCCTCGTTCACCCTATATTTTTTTAAATACGCTATGCCTCGTTCACACCTTTATTTGTTTAAATACGCTATGCCTCGTTCACCCTATATTTTTTAAAATACGCTATGCCTCGTTCACATCTTTATTTTTTTAAATACGCTATACCTCGTTCACCCTATATTTTTTAAATGCGCTGCACCTAATTTACACAATTACTTTTAACTACGTTATGTCTCGTTCAAAACATTATTTAGTACATATGCCATGCCTTGTTCACAACATTTTTTTTCTTGCTGTTTAATGACGAAAAACCTCAAGACTGCATACCAAACGTAGCTACAGAAGATGCCAAGTGGTTCAACTCCCTCATCTAGACCAATTATGGATAGGGAGGATTAAGAAGCTGCTATGGAACACACAGCTTATGTGTACATGTTACCATAAAATCAACCTAATTTCCATAATTTTTAATTATATACCTATAAAAATAAATTATCAATATATGAAATATGAATAAAGCTGTATAATAACTAAAATGCTTGTTTACGTTAAATTGCCTTTATTTTTTTCATTTATTCCCTTGGTTAGAAACCTCTCTTTCATTTTTCCTATCGGATCTCTTTTGACCAACTCTTGTTCTATTCTGACACTGGCGCTGTTAGATTATTCGACGACTACGGGTTTTTATTTTTTTATTTATTTTTTTTTTTGTAAAGCAGAGATAGTTTTCGTCTTTAAATAAAAAGAAAACTGTAAGTTCAATAATAAACTTTTATAAAAGTAAATATTTGTGAGTACGTTTATCAAATTTAGAAAAAAACTACTCAGATTTTTATACATTTTTTCTGTAATTATATTTCCTAGGCCACGATACATTTAATATTTTGCCAAATTTGATGAAAATCGAAGAAAAATTGCGAACACTGGGGTAGAATTTCAATAAAATAAATAAGCCAAAATACATGTTTGATTTTGGATGTTTGTTTTTTAATGATTCCCAGTAATCTGGGAATACTTACTACCTCATCATATTATAAGCTTACCTTGCATGTGTTCGTGAGTATTGTATAGGCTACATTCAAGTTGTTGTTTTTTTTTTTTTTTTTATGTACATAGAACGAAAGTACAACCTTAGCAAAAATGTTCTTTCTTTTCGTTAAAGTCCTTCCAATAAATCCAACTCTAATCCTAAAAAATCCGTTTGTTAAATTTTGAACCTAAAACTAGAAATTGTAGACGTTGATTCAACAAAGCGTCTCGACTTCTCTGATAGTTTTTTCTCCACGGCCTGTTTAATATCACAGACTCCTAGACTTATATTTGTAGCCCGTGACGTCATACTACTACCTAATTAATGGATTTGGTACATTTCGACTATTTTTGTCACAGAAATTGGCACCTCTTGAGTGTTAACGTAGGCTATGCTAAACGTAAATAGAATTTAGATTTTTCCCACTATCAATGAAACAGCTAATAATAACATTTTACGAGAGTTCTTAAAGGTGTTGGTTAATTAAGGCTGCAACGTAGTGGGTTGTTGTAGAAGAAACTTCCTGTGTGCATCTGTTGTTCATCTTTTAATAATTGTGGCAACCAAAACAGAATTCTAGTCCTATTACTGTGTTAATTGATTTTAACCACCACTCTCTTCTGAGTGCAACGAAATTCTCTTCTTTGAGAATGACTCCCACGTTTGTGAAGTCATTAAAAAAAAATTTCCAGGCCTCTTCTTTTGGATACCGAGATGTTAAAAAAAAATTTTTTCTACTTTTCTGTGTATTTTTTATTTATTAAAAATGTAACAGTGTTTCAAATTAATCGACACCACGGATTTGAAATGCATAAAAGATTGCTTCAGTACCTCTCGTTCGCAGTCTGACATTTTTAAAACACTGTGTTCTCTCTGGTATAAAGTTTTTTTTAAATATTTTATGATAAATGATAAACAAAAATTTTTTCGACAGTTTTCGAAGTTCACTCAGATGCTACCTCATGGAAAGTCCCCTTTTTACTCTTTGGAATAGTACCTTATTGCTTCCAAGAGTTCTCTTACACAGTTTGTTCGTGTCAGGACAAAATGAATTGTTTGAATTATTTAGTAATCATATGTTTATAATACATGATAATTTATAATATGTAACATACGTACATTTTAACTTTTGTATAATTTTAAATAAAATTATAATATGTCACATATTTTATTTAGATAAAATATTTTGAAAATAAATCGGAATAACTGTATAAAGAACATTTTTGGGAAGATGATGTCATACTTTTTTCATACACTAAGGTTATAAATTGTAGAAAATTTCATGAAAATCGTTAGAGTCTATTTCATAAAATCTAAATTGCATAAAGTTTAGTTTTTTAACTTTGGAGTACTGATATTATTTTCATACAGACTAATGGAGAGACAGACGTGAAGTCTAGAGTGTCTAAACGGATATATCCACGACAAACACACACATATTTTATAGCGAATGTAAAATGATTTAGGCATAACCATCGGGATGAAACAAGATGTGTAGAGTTTATGAAACTTAAGTTGTTTACGGAAGTCTGCAGTTATCGTTTGTTTAAACGGAAATGATGGAAGTTACAGAGGTCAAACACTTGTTGTTTTTAAGTTAATATATTTGTTCAAATTTATGAGATTTTGTTAGTATAAGAATATGTGTGATATACTTGTATCGATGTTTTATTTAATATATTTCAAGTTATACTGTAGAATTATTAAAATACATTAGGCGTCATTTTTTAAATCGGGGTTCAAAATTACAGTTTTGGTAATAGCTGAGCTTGTTTATGGTATAGTGTTAAGTACATATACAATTAAAATCTCCAATTTTTTACGCAATTTATTGTAAACATCGATTTAAAATAATCGCAATTCTGAACCTTTAAGATTGATATTGTTGGTTAATGAACGCGGCATATTGCAAAAATAAACCTGTATGTACAAAATTTGAGTGAAATCCGACAAAAATATGGGATCTGTAAATTTTATAATATATACGTACATAAAATATACATTTAACTTATTTATTTTTAAAAAAATTAGTGAAAATAAAAATGGATAACACTTCATATTTCGATTTATTACAACTTCTTTCAAAATTATAATAGAATATTACTTTTTCATTTGTACTTTAAAAAAAGTCTGTAATATATCTATATAGAAAAAGTTATCGATTTTCATTTTTATTTTGTATACAAATTAGTTAATGAATTTTTTTAATTTTTTTTATGAATATATCTACGTGCTCGTTTATGGGCCTATGCTACAATGTATCAAATGATAGAATTATGCACATTATTAAGTTTTTTATAAAAAACTCTATTCGTTGCGACCTCGTCACAACCCTAGAGGATCACTTATACTGTAGTAGGAGGACCTCTATACCCGTCGCAAAGGTTGGTGGCAGCTGAGAGCTTAGTACGGTTGGTAGGGCATCACCACCCCAAATAGCCCTCGCCCGGCCGCTCCGAATAGTCACCAACTGGCCTATAGGTACAGTCAGTACAACTTTTTTTCAATTCGAAGTATATAGTCATACAAATATTATTTTCGTAATCTGCATCATATCACAAGAAAATCAAGCCCAAGAACCACTTAGTTACGTTATTATAGCTGTTCTATGCTTTCCTTCGTGAAGTCTTGGGTTAGATTCCTCTCTTCCACTTTTCCAATCTCTCTTGACCAACTCTTGTTCTCTTCCGACACTGGCGAGGGCTGGGGGTCTCGATTTTATGTTTTATTTAAGTCAATACTGAATGAGAAGTTTTTCACCTTAACAAAACAAGCTTTTTACTACTATTTTTGATTTGTTGTATGCCTATGTGTTTGTGCGTTGAGTATTTGTAAGCACTCTAAAAGATAGAATTTTTATCATTTTTTGTAAATGTACCCGGTTTTACGAATAGTTAAGAAAATCTGTAAGAAAATTATAAAATCACATGCAATATTCAAACTTCAAATTTTTAAATTAGATTTGTACTGTAGCTCATTTTGTGCAACTTCAAAAGATATATTTAATGATGGGCGAACATATTTTCTGTTATACAAATAAAGGAGTTATTCCTAAAATACAAAATTGTTAAAAATTATAATCTCAGATTTTTAAAATATCTGCATTTTCATTGTGATTAAAATATAAAACTTTTGGTTTTTTGTAAGTTTTTTGTAAAGGTAATGGTTTTTTATATATTCAACATTAAATATTTAAACGGTCGCCATTTTTGAATACCTACAAAATGAAGTTCATGATTTTGGTTCCTTGATAAAAAATATAAAATATTTATGCCGAATTAGGACTCAATGTCTAATTTATTTCCATTACTATATAAATTGCATTATATAATTTTGTGTGTGAAAAACACAAAATGGTGGATAGACGGAGACTAAGCATTTTAGGACATACGTTCATAGGAACTATTTTACTTATTTTTGACCCATGGAACCATATCCTGAATTTTTTGGTCATAGTTTGAAAACACTCAGTATTTATATACAGGACGTCACAAAAAACCTTAGCGCGCTATACAGAATCGCATTTATACATCCAAATAAATTAAAATTTTTCAATAACTTTTTTCGATGTCGCCTTAATATAGTCGCAATCCGCCATTTTGTTTTTTTAACAAAAACTCACTGTAACTCCAGAAATAGATAAGATAATTAGTTCCGGTGTAAGCTTTTTGTATGATGCTATTTACAGGTGTACCAAACACAAATACTTTATTTTAAACTTTTAACGTGTAATATTTCCCAAAACTGTTAACTTTGAAAAATTGAATACGCCCGCCATTTTGAAAATTATAAAAATAAAGTATTTGTGTTCGGTACACTTGTAAATTGTAACATAAAAAATGCTTATAACATAATGAACACAATATCTTATCTATTTCTGGACTGACAGTGAGTTTTTGTTAAATACAAAATGGTAGATTGTAATAAACTAAGGCGAAATAGAAAAATGTATATTTTACATTTATTTCGATATAGAAACCGATCCTCTATAGCGCGTTAAGGTTTTTTGTAACACCCTGTATATAAAAGATGTGAGAAATTGTGAACAATTCATAAACCAAAATCCATTTAGATATAGCCAGACCCAAAATGTAGCATGTTCATTTCATTCACTGATTTCAGAATTAGGAATGTTTAAAATCGAACAAATTAATTAAATATCAAAATTAGATTAACGATGAGATTAGAACTTATATTAAAATAAAAATTAATTAACTGCCTATAAAGACAAGACAAGAATATGCCTATAAGAAGATCAAAACATAATATTCACCAAAGAAATATTCTGAAGGTATTTGTGATCCATATGTAATGCTACTGAAATTATTCCAGCAAATACATTTTTATTATAATTGTATTATTATTATTTTAACAGTCACTTCCTATTCTTTGTTTTTTAAACAACAAAGTAATAATACTTTCGCATTCAATAACCTACACAAATACCTATTTCGAGAACCGCTCAGATGATAGGTCAGTTTACAACACAATGTTAAGTTGGATAAATCAACAATCAAGAAGATCATTACTTTTTAAAACAATTAACTGTAGTTACATATGGGTTGGCCTGTAGAGGCAGTAACTTATGATTTGTCAAATTTATGCAAATATTTTACATCTTTCCTACATGTTTCAATTCTTCATTTCATAAAATATAAATGACTATGAATTTAAATTATGAATAATAAACACACATAGTGAAATCAATGACGAAGCTAATGTTGGTTTATTGTTCTTCGTTGACGGGTTGATTTTTAAACGGATTTCCGGTAGGCCTAAGTCATTAAAATATGGTACAAACGTTGATATCTAAAAGGGCTTAAATGAACTATGCAACCGGAAAAATCAAGAAATTCAAAAATTGATTTAGTTTGCTTTCGCCGATTTTAGTGATTTTTATGAAGTTATAAATGTGTTAAAAATTGTCTGTAATAACAACTGAATAGAAATTTTGAACCGGGAGTAATTGCGAATAAAAGGAACAAACGTACGACTTTGGGTCCGTAGTTACTTTTATAAAGTCGAAGGCTTTTAAGCGGCAGTTTAAATTGTACAGACAGACATGCGCGTGATATTATGAGTGTCTTTAGTTTTGCCTACTGACCCAAATAAAGAGAAATCGTTGAAAACGCAATCCATCTTTTAATAGCTATCGATTGCTTGTCTCACATAAACTGCTTTTAAAAATTATACACTGTTTTTCTCATTGTATGGTTAAATTAAGTTGTACTCGTCATACAAAAAACTATAATATATGATTTCGCACTGAAATTTATTTTAAAAACCAAATAATGTTTTTCTTAAAATTCGTAGATAACGCTGTGTCAAGTTAGAGGGAGGGGGATACGATATCTGACACTTTAAATTTGGCCTAGCGCAAACATATTTATCTTTCCTAATTTTATTTGATACTCCGCACATAATATTAAAACAAAATAATATTCAGCTCGATATTTTTTACCCCCTGATTACCTTTAGGTGATTTTTACCACTATATGTGTCCTATTCATGGGAAAATATAAATGCAAAGTTTGAAAATAGGATTAATCTTGTCTGTGTAGACTGCTTACGATTTACAGACAGACAGATACTGGCGTGAAATTGTAAGGGTCCTTGGCTTTAGCTGCGGACCTTAAATATGAAAATAATATTGACAGCTATCATTCAAAATTTAATTTTAATCATTTACGAGTCCTCTTAGACCGTTTTGAACGTATATATTAATACGATCTGCTATGGATAAGCGAAGCGAGGGAAATATTAGGTTTGAACATGAATAGCTGTAAACCTCTCAAGGCCTTGTTGCCGGTAAGAGCGAAGCGAATAGATCAGTGTTTTTCTCCTAATATGAGAAGGTTTGTATAAATATTGCTATGCGTTTTTCTTTATAATATAACATCAAAAATTGAAATGTAGTTTACCTTACTGTTCCTTGAATTACTGGAGGAATACACTCTTATCAACGCAGAGATATGATCACTTCTGACTAAAAGCGTCAACTTTAATATAAACAATTAAGAAAAAGTCTAGACCTCGATATTGCAGGAAGGAAAGCTCCCATTGAAGTGCGCATGCGCGAGGAGTGTACAGTTTATGATTGCAACCGACTGTACAAACTTTTGTAGGCCTACTAGTGCATGGGACCAGCATCACAAAATCATTACGCAATAAAATATATTATTGTTATTATTTTACAGTTGGGTAGACAAGAAAGTAGCGTAAAAATTATGGCGCTGATTTTGCATAACGGGGTTTGATAATGTAGTGAGAAGAATAGTCGGGTAGAAGTAACTAAAACAAAACTTATTACTCCCTTCATCCCTGTTGTTTTACGGCGAGAGCTTCTCAGTAATCATCACCTTATAAAACAAATACTCTAATAGCGCCAGTGTCGGAAGCTAACAAGAGTTGGTCAAGAGAGACCTACATGAAATGTGTAGATTCAGTTAGGATTCCTTGCGTTTGCTACACATGTACTCCACTATGAGTGTAAAACGAAAATTGGGTTAACTACCAGAAAATAAGTGACAACAAAGCATAAGTAACGGAACCTATACGACTATAGTAGAATTATATTCTTTATGTATTTTGAGTAAAAAATTTTTTTTAAACAAAATAGTAATTTCTCAATACACAATTATTAATTATAATACGTTTTATACAATGCATACTGAATTCAATATAATAATATAAACCTTAAAACAAACTTATACAACTAAATTTCTAACCAAGCTACGTTTTCACGTTTTGATGAACCTGCGCATGCTCACTTCGCGGGAGCCTTCCTTCCCAGACCGTTAATTTGTCAGAGCTCGCGTGGTGACGTTATATAATTAGATAAGGTCTGGTGAGGTGAACATCTTATCAGAATATTTGTCACCATTGTTTTAAGGTTTTGTCTTATCTAAATGCTTTGTGTATTTTAGTTCTAGGAGGCATTGGACTGTGTATTTGTTAAATTGTTGCTTTTTCTTTGTTTTGGAGACAATTATTTACATTAAATGCTACTTTAGTATTTTTTTTTTTTTAACAAAGATTAAGGAGCGTTCAAATTATTTCAGTTTTTAAAATAAATTGTACTTTGACCAATAACAAAAGACAAACAGAACTTAAACAATGTCGCAAACAATATTGAAGCGTAAAAAATAACGTAGACGCAACTAGAATAGGTTAGGTTAAATTAAAAACAAATGAACCTAACCTAACATGTTTCCAAATGATTACCGATTATTTTGCTACTGTAATTTTTTCCACGAAAATCTAGCCCTTGACTGAACGAGATCCCACGTCCAATAATTGTGTTAAAATTTATTTGTGTATTTAAATGTGTAGGCTACTAAAAACTAACTTCTATGTTCAAGTTTCATTTTAGTTTACATCAAAAATGTATAGATATAATTTCTATATTCTACCTTAAAAAATCTTTATTAGCTTAAGAATTCACTATATTTTATTGCTTCTTTTTATTTCTGTTACTGGTATTTTATATTAGCAATTTATCGTCGCGGTTGAGTCATTTATCCAAATTTTAGGAAGATTTTTCGTTCATAATTTATTGTCCGTAAGGCTAGTGAGGATGAGAAGCTACCAAAACGGATCGAAAAATATTTGGAATTAATCGAGCCTCAAATTATCGACCAGAGTTCTCACCTAAACGAAACACACACTTTAGAACTCTCGGCTATTATGGTGTCTAATTTTTGGAAAGTATTAAATAATTATAACCTAGTAATATTGGTCTTCTACAACATTTACTGTAGCTATGTTAGACATCATTCGAAAGATTATGTCTAGTAGTTGAGATATATTCGTATTTCGAGCACTCTGCCCTTAGCTTATATATTCGAGTGGGCTAAAATTAATACCTTAAAACTGACCATATTTATCAGTTATTTTTGTGATATGCTATAGTTAATTTGTTATTACCCTAATTCTAAAGTTATTGTTTACAATTCTGCTCAATGCCAACTAGTTCCGCCTATTAAGGCAACCCGCTAGATTGGCATGTACGCTGGGTAGTATTTCTATATTAGAAGGCGTAACATTGTCTCATATTTGATACCGTTTCTCCAAGTTATTTTAGCTTAAAAATTAAGTAATAAGAAAAATATCGTGATAGTGTAATATTTTTATGTTTTCAAAGTTTTGATTCCCGGGTAACATTTTTATAAATTTGGAAGTCCGTCTGCCATTATCTTAGAGTAGGTGGTTTGTTCAAGTTTTGAAGCTGGACGAGTGTCTTAAGGATTATTAGATTTTGTACAAAAACACTTAAAATTGATTGCGAGTTAAAATTGATTGTCCAAAAGTTTCAGAATTCTGAAATTCTGAAGTAGAAATGATCAGAATGCCTTTAAGCTGTATTTGGGATTATAAATATATACAGAGGTAAGTCCCAAATTAATGATAATTTTTATTATTTCTGGTTTTCGTTAACGTGATTTTTTCCAAATATTTTTTTTTTAGTATTAAGTATTGAGTTTAAATTTGAGGCAAGTAAGAACTATTCGCAGCTCAAATCTCTTTAGGTTTATATTAATTGATTTTGATAAAACTATTATTTACATTCGTTAAATACCATTTAGGGGCTCACTTTAGTGAGTACAAGCTTGGCAATCCCGAGGGAATTTAGCTGGATCTACACCTTTCCCATCTATTCTTAGATTAGATCTCTCTTATTTATCTTTCCTAACAGGTTTCTCTTAACCAACTCTTGTTCTTTGACAACCCTTAGGTTATTAGAGTATTCGAAGGCTAGGTGTCTTTATTTTATGCTTTTTTCTTCCTTCGACGACGATGACCTAGAGGTTTTTGAGTTAACAAAAAAAAATTAAAACAACGCAAAATTAGAATTTTGCATTGTTTAAGGTTGTAAAGTCATTAGTTGATTTTATCCATGGGGATGAATATATAAGGCAAAAATACAGGTAAATTTCACGTAACAAGCACAACATAAAATATAAACTTACCTGTTGTTATCTCAACATTTGTCTCAGTCTTTGATCCCCTTCGAACTGTGGTTTCCGCCCTCTGAGGCGAGGAGTCTTGTTTCCTGAAATTCTGCGGTGACTTTCTGCCAGGAGAAGTGTCCTTATGGTCTGGTTTGTGATACCCGTTAGTGAGTGGTTTCGTATCAGAGGATCTCCTGGATTCAGGGGATTCACCTCTTATATTCTTGGTAGGAGATGCAGGTCTTTGTACGGTTGGCGAATATTTGTCTTCTGTAGGTTTACTCTGTTGCTGGACCTTCAGCGGTGTCTTCTCAGACTGCAGAGAAAGAGAATATTCAAGAATTTAGTATTTTTACTAAATAAGTTTTCAGCGATTTTTGTTGTTGTTCATATGTGTTAATTTCAGTTGCATTTTACTTATCCAATATACAGGGTAAGTTTGATAATCAGGAAAAAATTTGAACACCGTTTTTGACCGATTTTCACATTTCTTGACCTCAGAACACTGAAAGTTATTTTCAGGGTGCCGTCCGTCCGTTGTCGTTGTTGTCTGTACTAACAGCATGACAGCGGTCAAAAAATTAAGATAAGAACCCGATTAAAAAAATTCAGGAAAATCAAATAAAAATCTCAAAATGGCATCCATTAAAACAGTTTTTGTTCATATCTGGCATGTTATTCAACTTGTAACATACTAAATTAGCTAAGAATTTGAATATTTCAATTATGCACGCAATACAGTAGTACCAACATTTAAATGACAAACACTCTCTACAAAGACTAATAGCGAAGTTATTATGTAATTTCGAACCCTGAGCTTATAGAAAATGTGATATTCATGTAATTACGTGACGTGGAAGGGCGATTTACTAACAAGAGCGTAGCGAATGAAGACCTTTTAATATATACACATCTCCGAAACGAGTTAGTGTCTGATGTCAAGAAAGTAGCAATATACACAATTACGAGGTTCAGAAAACCTGTGAAACAACTGTATTAAACAAACTTACCCTACTGGATAAGACTCCTTAACGTTTCCTAGAAAACCACGATGGTGTCTATCAACTTGTTTTAAATGTAAAGTGAATAAAACTCTCGTAACGATCACAGCAACATTCTTATCAGGAATAACTTTCCAAATCGATTTTATTAAGATACAATGTAATTGTTGCCAAGCTAAACACTCAATTGGTACATCAAGCTGATAACAGGTTTTTGTTAATTAACAGACCTCAAAAGTTCTAAAATTATCCACTTGTAGTTAGAAGCAACACATGTAAAACTTTAATTACAAAATTAAAGAAAACACAGCTTTACACAACTAAGACTTTTATTTGCGAAGGTCATCATCTTCAGTTTACCTTCATGATTCTGTGTTTACCTTGTAAAAAAATCCAACATAGTACATTATAAATTGACTTAACGGAAAGCTATTTTCCATAAAACTAGTGTAAATGAAAAATAGAATATATTTTTAATGACGTTACTGGTATAAAATTAAATTAAAAGTATATTTTTGATCTTGAAATGTTTTAAATATTTGATAACCTATATTATCACCTAATCAATTTTAATATTTTGTTTTTATGTAATAATTATTGTTAATATTTACATTATCAGGATCTTAAAATATTTACACTAGTATTGATTGAAAAAATAATATCATAAAATCCAGTACAGTTCCTTAATTTGATTATTTTTTCCCGTTTTAAAATGAAAAAAAAAAAAAAAATTGGAAAGCTCAAAAGGTAATTTTAAGTAATGTTTACAGCTCAAAAAATAACATAGAAGTGCAGTATTTAATATTTTTAACATCATAAATAATTAGCTTACTGCACTGAAATGATAATAAAGAACGAGTATCGACCTACGTCCACCACACCTTATTCACAGATGCAAAGAAAGTAGTCTGTTATGGATCTGTGCAAAATTAAGTAGCTCCATCTGTTGTGCAAATTTATTTCCGGCATTAAAAGAAAGGTGACATTCGCCTTGTGGGTAGGACACGACAGACCTAGACCTACCTTGGCGGAAGGTTCTCTCGTGGGTGTCTTGGGGCCACTCCTCGTAGTCACGCTTGACTTGTAGTTCTTGGTCACTTTATCTTCTTGGGTTTTCTTTACTATACGAATCTGTGACCGTATGAGTCGCCTCTGTTCATATCCGACTGCTTTTTCCATCTATGAAAAGAAAAGTCGTACAATTTTAGTAGTAATTCAAGTGTTTAATAAGGTTGGAAATGTTCATGAGTTTGATACATTGTTATAATGTATTAGAATAATAGTTGTTTTAGATGTATTAATAACTAAATACACGCTAAACGTTCCCAAAATATTGATTTTATTTTGATAAACAAAAATCGTAAATTCACGTAAGATTAATATGGACCGATTTTTGGTTACCTCTAGCTCAGAAATTATTCAAACTAAATTTAATAGAGATTATGGTGGTCATATGTTCCTAAAGGGGAATAGAGAAAATTTTGTATAAAATAATATAAAAATCATGAAGTTATGGTTATACTACTTCAATTTATCAAAGTCCAACTGTTCGAATTAAAATTGTCAATATTTGTTTGTCTACAGTTGTTGACAAAGTGGCATTTTGTTCATTTTTAATTAGTTTGCAAAACAGCTGATTTCTCAACAGTTTCACTTTGCCCACTACTTTGCACACTACTTTGCTCACTCCGAATGGCAACCGAACAAAACGAAATTTAGGTTAAGTTTATTTGAATTGATTTATAATATACAGGAAATGCCCGGTATGTAGGTTAGATTAATTCTTACATGTAAAATAACATAAATAAACAATAAAACAACGTTTTAAAGTTGAAAAAGGAAGTAATTATTCATGAAGATGATTGACAGTGTATGTACACGGAGAGTATTTTTCGTTTGCCGAGTTTTGAAGTTGGCAATCCCGTTTCCTCAACAATACACCTAAGTTATTTGTAATATTCATAGATAACCTCAGTTTTGACGTGAGAACTTCTACTCAGTGTTGATGTGTTGTTTAGCACTACTGCTATATTTGTGTAGTAAGTTTTAAAATATGGACAGTTCAGAGGATGAAAACCTGTCAAATACCCCGCCTAAATTAGCGGAAAAAACTAACAACGTTGTACTAAATCTCCTTCCTGTCAAATCAAGGAAAAAGTACGACCGCCAGTATGAACTGTTTTTATTGCCAAAATAACAACTGTAGACAAAGTATAATGTGCAATTCGTGAGAAAAGTGTCTTTTTTAAACTCGATAAAATTGACTAAATTTATAGTTGCACAAATAACTATTTCATAGTTGTGGGCTTATTTTACAGTATTTTTTTTATTTTTTTTAAAGTTAATGTTTATAAGATAAATATGTGATTGAGGGTTCATATAGTAATAAATAAATAGATTCAAATAAAATTAGTGAAACCAAACTTATTTCAAAGATTAAAGTTTTGTGTTTGTTGTTTAAATGGGAAAACCTTTTGGTCATTATCGCCTTATATAAGAAAAAGTAGAAAAAAACATAAAGACCCCCCCCCCCCCTAATCCTCGAATACTATATTAGTGAACAAGAGTTGGTCAAGAGAGACCGAATAGGAATGATAAAAGAGACAGATCTAAACTTTGATTGTATGATAAAAGTGTAGAACCAGCTATGTACCCTAGGTATTGCCAAGCCTAGGAAGACTCTAAGGGTTTAAATACTTTTAAATTATTTTTACTTGTCGTTACTTGATCATACTCTTAATTTTTTTTGTTTTGTTTATTTCGTTTTTATTTCAGACTAAACAAAACTTGCTTGTTACTTTTAAATTATTAATAAAACATTTTGTATAATTCATTAAATTTTGCGAGTAAATATGTTACCTCCAAAATAATGTTTACGAAATGATTTTATTGATACAAACATGAAAGAAACTGAATCGGATCGAAAATATTTCTGTAAAATTGTCATCTGGTTTTTTAGTATAATATTCATTATTGCAGTAAATTTTATATAATTAATGACTTAACATTGTGCCAAATATTCTTACCAATTGCTCTAGCAGTTCAAGTTCAAAAATGTCTTCAATTTCTTGAGGCTCTCCAGGTATGCTAGGTCGTCGTGTAGTACAACCTGACCCAGTAGAAGACGTACGTCTTAATGTAACTCCGAACTTTCCTGCTTTGTTCAATTCAGGAACTTCGGTCTCTCGTCTGGGAGACTCTCTATTGAGTGATGTTCTTCTCTCTTTTGTAGGAGATCTGTCAGGAGAATCTCTATTGATTGAAGTTCTTCTGTCTTTTACAGAAGTTCTTTCAGGGGATTCTCTGTTAGCCAATGATCTTCTATCTTTTACAGGAGTTCTTTCAGGGGATTCTCTGTTAGTTGACGGTCTTCTGTCTTTTACAGGAGACCTTTCAGGAGATTCTCTATTCGCTGACGGTCTTCTATCTTTTACAGTAGTTCTTTCAGGGGATTCTCTGTTCGCTGATGGTCTTCTGTCTTTTACAGGATACCTTTCAGGAGATTCTCTGTTTGCAGATGGACTTCTGTCTTTTACAGGAGTTCTTTCAGGCGATTCTCTGTTAATTGATGGTCTTCTGTCTTTAACAGGAGACCTTTCAGGAGATTCTCTACTCGCTGACAGTCTTCTGTCTTTTATCACAGTTCGTTCAGGAGATTCTCTTTTAATAGAAGGTTTTCTGTCTTTTACTTGAGATCTTTCCGGAGACTCTCTACTAATTGGTGATGTTTTATCTTTGATAAAACTTCTGTCCGGCGAATCTCTATTAAACACGGGTTTGTCTCTTCCAAGAATTCTTTCCGGAGATTCTCTGGGGAAATTTGATTTTTTATCTTGAACAGTAGTTCTCTCCGGTGAGTCTCTAGTAAAGGATGGTTTCCTATCTTTTACTGATGTAAAAGATGCAGGAGTATCTTTTCTTTCTTTTAAAGGAGCTGTAGGAACTTGGCGTTCTGGTGACTCTTTTCTTTCTTTATTAGGTCTTGAAAAGTTTCTTTCAGGAGAATCTTTTCTTGAAGGTAATTTCTTCTGAGACGTTTCGTCATACGTCTCCTTGGTTTTTGCAAGATGAGATTCCTTCCTATCTGGTGAACTACTTTTTATGGAAGGTTTCCGTTCTTTTGTCGGTATTGTGGGAACAGAAGTCTTTCTATCTGGATACGTTTTAGATGATCTTCTTTCATTATCTATGAAATCTGTTTGAACTGATTTTCTATCAGGAGAAGTCTCTTTCGGCATGTTTTTAAATTCTGGACTCTTTTGAGGTGTTCCTCTTTTAAATGTTTCTTTCGTTGATGTTGTTACTTGAGCCTGAGCTTTTCTTTCAAAAAATGCTTTTTTGGATGAAATCTCATTTGAAGCTTTCGTTACTGTACGTTCACTGGTTTTAACATTAGTGTCCACTGGAGCTTTCCTTTCTTGTGATTGTTTTCTGATAGGTGTCTCCTTCTGTTGAGGTTCCTTTATTGGTTTTTTAGGAGTTGAATATTCGTTTACATTTGTAATTGATACCTTGTTATCGAAAACTGTTGATTCTATATCTTCATGGCTAACTGGACTATGATCAGGAGTACTGTGAATAGGCTTGGTTTTATTTAATGTCGCTGTTCTTACAGAATCAGTAATTTCTTCTGTATTTTCTTCTACATTGATAAGAAGTTCGTCATCAACATTGGAAACATCTTCGAATGAACTTCTTCTTTGTATTTGTTCGGGCGATTTCGAAGCTCTTCGTCGTGGAAAAGTATCGGAATTGATGTTTTTCGGTGTTATTTCTCCTCGTCTTGCTTCAAATATAGACGGCCTATTTAAAATGTCGACAGGTTTGTTATTTGGTGCTGGAGGTGCCATTTGGTTCTTTGCAATATTTTCAAACATATTTTTAGCTTTCAAAACAGATTTTTTAGGCCCATCACTTGGAACCGGTCCACATGGTTCTTCACGGACTGTTGTTGCATTGATATTTTTTGTAGTTTCTATAAACTGCGATACTCTATCAGCAACGCTTACATTTAACTTAAGATCTTCTAATTCCGATTCTTCATCCAAATCGGTAATTTGTTCGAAGCATCTTTCATTTGGAGCAGTATATCCTGCCGGTTTATTAAAATTGTGTTTGTCGAATACTTCAACATCTTCTGGTTCAATTACCATATCAGCTAATCTCGGATGAGATCCGCCATCGTCACTAACAGCGCAAAATGGTTGCCCTCTATTGGAGTAGTCAGGACTAGATTCTCGCGATGATTTAGGATGCTGTACAATTACGTTGAGCAGCATGTTCTCTTTGTTCGTTGTAGCTGTTACTTTAGAAGCATATTCTAATTCTTCTGCACGCCTAATCTCTTCAAGTTCTTCTATGTAACTTTGCTCTTTGTCATTTGTGGTCACAACAGATGGAATATCTTCTTCATCTTCTGAAGATGAAGTTGACGTTACGTCATGTTTAGTTTCTGTTATTTTCTTCTTAGGTGAAGCAGATCTTTTAATTGTAGCTGATTTAGCTGTAGTAACGGTTCTCGTTGCGATTCCAGTTTCAGTTATTTGTTTTGAACTGTTGATTTTGTTTGATGATGTCTGCAATTTAACTGTATTAAGTTCAGGTTTAGAAGTTTGTCGTTTTGTTGTTGTATTTTTAATTACAGTCTTATCACTTGCTGATCGACTAAAAGTGTCAGTTTTGTTAGCAGGAGATGTTTTCTTCGCTGGTGTGGTCGGTCTAGTTGTTCCCTGTGATGGTTTAATTGGTCCTGAAGATGATCTGGTCGACACATTCCTATTTGATGGGGATGTTTTTGGCGCTGTAGATGGACGAGTAGAGCCAGTAGGTTTTTTAACAGTCACTGTAAAAGTATTTGACGTTTGACGTTTACCCTCAACGTTGATGGTTTTTTCTGATATTTCATTTACATTATTTTTAACTACTTTAGGAGATTCATCTTCGTATTCTGTATCTGCAAATCCTTCTGGTAAAGTTTCGTCCTCAATGTTGTTTGTAATAAATTCTATGTTAACGGTTCGTTCTGATAAATCGTTAGTCATATTTTCATTACCACAAATGAAAGACAGCGCTACATTAGAACTATGATCATCCTGAGTAATCTCATCCTGTCTTAATCGTTCAATAAAACCAATAGTATGCTCCTGATTGATTGATAATATTTCGCTTGGACGAACTGTCTCTGGGCTAGACATTAGTGATGATCGATCACTTAGACTGTTGTCGTAATCTGTTTGTTTCGTTTTCGGTGACGTATTCGTTGGCGTTCGTTTTGTGTTAATTTGTTGAGATGGAATTTTCTCCTCAAGAGGTTTCTTGTTAGTGTTTGTAAATTTCGTCGGCGTGGTGTCCTTCGGTGTAGCTTTCTTTATAGTCTGACTGACCCGAGTGACTGTATTCGTGGTAGTCTTTTTTAATTGACTAGTTGGAGTAGTTGGTTTCTGAATTGTTATTATTGCTGTTGTCTTTACCGTTTTAACAGGTGCTTTTTTAACAATCTCTCGTGGTTTCTCTACCGTTTGTCGTACAGTAGTTTTATAGTTTTTAACTGTTGTTTGTTTATCGATACTACTCTGAGAGATTGTTCGGTTTGGATGTGTTTGAAGACTTTGACCTGGTTTGGAACGTCTTTCAATAGAAGAAGGTATTTTACTAACTGGCTTAGTACGAACCTCTACTTTATTATCAAAAGTCTTTCTAATAACAGTTGTTGTTTGATCAGCTCTAGGAATACTAGATCTTCTTGTAGTTCTCACTTCTTGTGGCTTAGATTCTTCAGATGGCCTGTCGGAAGGTTTTTGTGGAATAGGTTTTCGAACTGGAGATATGTTAATAGAAGTGACTTTTCTGTCGGAAGGTCTTTCGGGACTTGAACATGGAGAAACGCTGGATGACTTTGAAAACCTTTCAGGACTGTTAATCTTCCTTGGAGAAAGTTCTTTTGTTGGCGAAGAAGTTCTTCTGTTGGGTGAAGAATCTTTTTCAGGTGATTTTTGTCGCCTTGTAAAATCATCTTTTTTCGGAGAAAATGATCTTCTAACAGGTGATGGTGACTTTTCAGGTGAATGTAGTCTCCTTGTAAAATCTTCTTTCTGTGGAGAAGATGACCTTCTACTGGGAGAAGATTTACTTTTTGCTGACGTTTCATCAACTGGCAACACTCCCTTATTTTGTTGCGGCTCCTGTTTAGGAATTGACGGCTTTCTAGAAGATACCTCTTTTTTAGGGGATTGTGGTCTTGTTTTAATTTCACTTTTTTTAGTGTGTTCGGTTTTCTTGAAATGATCTTCTTTCGAAGGTGATAAAGGTCGTACCGATGGTCTGTCTTCTTTTGTGGGAGATGTAGCGCGCTTGATTGTTATTTCTGTTTTTTGACCTGCAGTTCTTGTAGGAGACATTTTTTTCTCAGGAGAACTAGGCCGACGACTAATTGGTGCAGATGGACTAGACGATTTCTTAATAGTATCTTGTTTAGTAGGCGTTGATTCTTTCCTGATTGGTGAGGTTGTCTTTCCAGGAGATGGAGTTCTACGAGAAACAATATCTGAGTTAGGCGATTGCATACCGCTGTCAGGGGTTGATTGTTTCCTGGTTGAAATTGGTGTTGCAGGTTTTGTAGGTTCTCTTTCGTCTCGTGGTTTATGCACGGTACCTTCCATGTCAAAATGATGGACATTTATATTTATCTCTTGAGTTACAGTGTTTACTTCTGGACTTGTTCTGAAACATTTAATCGGCGCGAACGCACTTCTTTCTGGACTGGAATCCGGAGATTGTTTGGGTTCCTTCACAGGCGATCGCTTAATCTGTATTTCTTTTCCGACAGAACCTTCGGAACTATATTCTGGCGAGGTCGTGCGTAATCGTGCGTTGGACACTAATACTGTGTTTATTTTAGATGTCTGTCTATTCTGGATAACTTCTGAAGAATTGACATTTTCTGAATGAACATCAACATCGGTTTTTGATTCCTTTCTAAGAATTCCAGGAATTTTCTTTTCAACTGTTTCCTGAGGTGACTTGGCAATCGGGGCTATATCCTGACTAGGTCGGCTTATTTGTTTTACATCTTCAGAATCTTCTAATGATTTTAAAATGTTTTCATCATTAAAAGAGTCTTCCAGCTTTCTTCTCGAAATATCTGTTCTTTTAATTGTAGTAGAATCTGTCTTGTCATAAGTTAGTTGTGATGCATCAGAATCACTTTGAGATGAAGGCGATGTTGTTCTTCCCCTTTGTTGTCTTGTCGGACTTGTTTCCGGAGAAGCTCCAGGAGTTGATGCACGTGTTTTCGAAGCAGCCTTTGTTTGAGTTGTTGAAAATTTGCGTTTTG
The DNA here is from genome assembly GCA_963513935.1 of Aphrophora alni. NCBI lineage: Eukaryota > Metazoa > Arthropoda > Insecta > Hemiptera > Aphrophoridae > Aphrophora > Aphrophora alni. The sequence goes on from OY740772.1 coordinate 78,870,271, forward strand.
TTTTTGTATCTTTCGTCGTATTGGTTTGTCTTAAAACATCTGATGTTTTACGCTTTGGAGATTCTTTAGGTTTCTCTACCGTATAACTTCCCACACTTACTCGTCTTTCTTTATCCGGACTCGCTCGAGGAGATGTTTTATGTTTCCTTTCCGGACTGCTTCTGTCTAAGGAAGCTTTAGATGATGATCTAGATGATGGTGGTGGACTTTGTCTTAACGATCTAGCAAACGCATCGTGTGTAGGACTGTTATCGACACTAATTCTTTTGTTAGTGTAATGTTCCTGATACGTGGTCACGTATTGTCCATCCGTAGTGTCCTTAGGCAAATCCAATGATGATGGTTGTTTTATAAGTTCACGTTTAGGTTGTTGTGGTTCGGTTGATTTACCATCTACTTTAGTAATTTTATCGCCTCTGTAAACGAATTCTCCGTCAGTACTAGACACTACAGTCCAGTTTGCAACATCACTAGTCACACTGTGAGGGCTCACTGGTGTGGAAGTTCCTGTGTTTTGTGTTGACAAAAATGAATCAAGCTTTTGTAATTCGGTCATTATTTTCTGATCGACAACGACGTTTTCAACTTCTGGTTTAGTATATTCTTTACGTGTGGTTTTATTTGTATACGCATCTTGTTCAGTATTGTAATCTTGAACAGTTGAAGTTAATTCCGTTTTGTATGTTTTCTTGTCTACATTTTGGTCGTTTTGACGATGGTCATGTATGATAGCATCGTTAGTTTCACTTCGGATTTCATTATCGATGAAAGATGATGAATTTTGTTCGTTAACTTCAAAATTTTTCGAGTAAGTATCTGATTTTGTAGTGTTTTTAATAACATTTCGTACTCTTGATGATTGGTCAAACTCGTTTGTATCTCGTTGTGTTGTATCTTGTTTCAATTGATCTATATAAAAATCAGTATCATCCGACGTGATAGCTTTAATATCAGATGTCAAAGCTTTGTTTCCAGTTACTTCATAATTACTGCTGGACGAAACAATTCTCCTAGAACTTGAAGAACTGGACGATGTTTCCCATTTTGACGAAGAAAAACTTGAATCGTTGTTTGTCGATACAACTTTAGAAGATTTTTGTTCTTGGTGTTGTTTAGATGTCGATGTCGACATACTTTCTCCGTTGTCGGTTTTTGTGTGCGAAGAAGATTTGACTTCTGTAGTAAGTCCTTTCTGTTCAGATGCAGTCTTTGAAGTGTCATCTTCGTATATAGAAGCTGATTGAAAGCCTTTTTCTTGTGCGTCGAGATTCATCTTTGTTTTTCCGTCTTCGGTTATACCTTGACCGGTTGTAGTCAGGGTGTATGAGTCACTGAGAGTATTAACATCATCGCCAGTAGAATATGACGATTCTTGAACAGTGTTCCAGTAGTTGTTGTCACATGTTCGACGTTGAATATCTCTGGTAGGTGATTCAGAGTCACGAATTTCTTTAGTTTTCATCGTCAAGAAACCTTGGTCACTGATGGAATCAGCGTGAGTTGTTCCCGTATATTTTCGGCTTGCCATAGTTTCGTTTACGACTTCGCCAGTAGTGTAGAATTCTCTTAGTCGCTGTTCGCGCAGTTTGTACATGCGAGCTCGGATTTCTTTTTTTCTCCCAAAATCTTCTGTTTGTTGCCACTGAAAAAAATAAAAATTTATTAGTTAAAACAAAAACGAGAAGAAGAATGGATTCAACATTGTGTTTTTGTTAGTAATAATTATTTTTCAATTGAATGTTCTGCCACTGATTAATATCATAAAAATAAAGAAATAGTGCCACACTTTCTTACTCGCACAGGAATAGAATCACACACAAATAATTTAAGGTGCGATTAATAGAACCAAGGGTTCCTACGAGAAGTCTCGTCACTTGTGTCGTAGTTGAGTAGTGATTGATTATGTTTAAATCGAAATTGGTTCAACACTTGACCGTATTGAAAGCTATTGAGTTTCTTTAAAGCAATAATTGGCTTTTATTAACTTTGTATTGAGGGTTATTGGCTGGGTGGTTAGCGATCTTGTGTCCTTTTTCAATTTTCGGGGAAGTCAAAGAATTTCGTCGCGTCTCATTGTTCCACGAAGAAAATAAATCCTCATAGTTTGATAAAATGTAGCCTCTAAGGACATAAAGAAAAGATGTTGGTCGCTATCTCTTCTCAGAATAAAGTTATCGGTAAAAACACATTCAAAATCTGAGTTGAGGTGTTATAAAAGACGTTATTTTCTCAACATAGAATATAACAATTTTATTACAATTTATAAGAAATGTTAATATTAAAAACACAAGCTAGTGTGGTGAGTAATTACATTTCAAGAATATTTTGCACACAAAGAACACGAAAATGAATCTAGTCCGCCGTTATTAAAAAATCAATTTCAATGAAATAAAATTTACGATTATGACGACACAAGTTTATTCTAGATTTGTTAGAGCTTTTCAAATTTGTTTTGAAATGTTGCTAAAATTTAATAAAGAAATATATTAGGGATTAAAACAAATGTAAATTTATTTACCAATATATTTCTTATGGAAGAAAACTATCACTGGTTATCTTAATTTTCTCAACATTATACAAGAAAACTATCCCCTCTTATCATAATTTTTTCAACACTTTAAAGAAAATTATTCCTTCTTAACATCTTTTTCTTAACTTTTTAAGAGTAAACTATACCTTTTTATCAACTTTTAAGAGAAAACTATCCCTTCTTTTCATAATTTTTTCAACATTTTTAGAGAAAACTATCCCTTCTTTATCATCTTTTTCTCAACATTTTAGGAGTAAACTATACCCTCTTATCATCTTTTTCTCAACATTTTAAGATCATTTTCCCCTTCTTATCATATTTTTCTCAATATTTTCTAAATATATTTTTAATATATATAAATATATAAGTAGAACCTAAACTTGCTTCGCTTAAACTACAAATTGGTCCTGAAAGTAAATATTATTGAATATAAATGAAGTTTTTTAAAATTACTGAATTAAAAATTCATTTTCATTGTTTGCCATTTGCTATCCTGGTTTTGGTATTTAATCTTTCATAATTCACCAACTGGTATAGCCGATTTTCAAAAATGGAGGTTTTTATAACAACTCCGTAAGCGATTGTATTTGGGTTTTTACCGGTAACTCTGGAATCGGCATTGTTGGAGATCATTACGATTTTATTCGCTCGTAAAGGCTATATTTTAGAAAGAGTTTATAAAATTTTGTATAGTCGATTTTAATAAAATCGGAATTTTCAGCTACTCCTGAACTTTTTAGTTGTAGAGAAAAACGTTTATTGTTATGACCAAAATATTCCAAATATACCAACATTTAATTAAAAATAATAATTAATAGTGAATAATAATGATAATTAATTAATTAATAATTAATAGGTTGATTCGTTTGGACTGTGAGAGCAGCACAGGCTAGAGAAGACAAAATGACATAATTTTTTACAAAATCACTTTTTTGGGCTCCGAAGAAAACGAAGGAACCCTTGAAAAATTTGACATCGATTTTTTTAAATCCATCACATATATACTACGTATAAGTAAGAAATTAAAAAAGAAAAAGAATTAACATTAAAGAAATAATATTACTCTATATCTGTATAACTGTATAAAAACTTGCGCCTTCTAATACAGGGAATACTACCAAGCGTACACACATGTGTGACATCCTACCAGTTTTAACAACTTTATAGTCTAACCGATATAAAAACTAAAATGTATTTTGGTCCTAAACAAAAAGTATTGTTAAAAATATGTCTAAATATAAGTGTGAGAGTTATCACTGATAAACTAAAATATGTCTAACCATTTTATAAAAGCATAATTTTTCAAAATCGCCATAATCTATTTAAATTATTTAGACAAATCAAGTAGTGTAACCATATTTTTTAAACGGAAAAATTATGAAACGTTTCAAAATCTCGAATTAACACTTAACAGTAATTTAGGTTGGAACGATTAAATGACAGGTGTAAAAAGTTTGGTACTATTCAAACTTTGAAAAATTTAAAAATCTATTGCCATTTAATGTTAAAGTACAGCTGGTATTAATTTTCCACATTTCGATTATTGTGATACTGGAATGATATGATAATAACTAAGGAATCACAGTGTGTTCAAAATACTTTCAGAATACTATAAACAAATTTCTGTTTATAAACCTAACAAGTTTGAAATTATCATATTTTATTCTTATTGCACTTCATTCTGGATACTGGATTTCCTCGCTATCTGACAGAAAGATGTGTAGAGATATGTGAAGAGGATCAATTTTATTACTAATACCAAAGCTTACCACTGTTATGTTTAATAAATAATTAACAATGACGTCGTATAGGCTTTACGGATAATATTCAAAGCATGAAGGACCTTGTTTAAATTTTTTTTATAATTGTGGTCGTGGCTTTTGGGATATCTTTTGAATGTTTATGTGTGTAGTTTTTCTTTTTAATTTAACAATTATTATATGTTTTATTTTATTTTATTCAATAAATAAGTAAACATTTAATTTTTTAATTTTATATTTTGTAATTACAAAATATAATTACAATTTTTTAAATAAATTTATAAATAAGAGGACAAATTGTTATTTTATACTCGTATTCTATTATCATTATATGTTTAATTTAATAATTATGTGTTAAGCGTTAATACATTAGATAATGGTTGGGGACTAGGTAAGACCCTGTCTGTGGTCCTGACTTACTGATGTACAAACTAGATTTCAATTAATTAAAGAGTAGGCCTACACTTAGAACAAGTTTATAAGTAACAAAGTAGGGGTTTATGTAAAATTTGAACAACAGAAGACCACTAAGTGGTCAACACTTAAGCGAATGGATGTACAACGCGGTAGCGTTCCGACCCGCCCAATACTTAAAACTTTCATATCGAATTAAAGAACAATTCCAAGGCGAGCGAAGCGAATTGAGATTTTACGGAGGAATACATCATTGTTCCACTCTATCAAATACCAAAGTGTCTACTTTTTATGTTTTGGTTATTTGATAATTATCGATTGTACATATTATTTGTATAAATTACTAGAGCCTTTGCGATCATTTGTATATAGGTATATTGTTCGACAAAATTATATCAACAAATATATTATTAATAAAAAATATTAATATTATTATACTAATAAATTATTAATAAAAAAAAAAAAATTCAGGGATAATATTAATTTTTTTTCAAAGTAATCATTTTAACCACTTTGTCACACATAAGTATGGCTTAATGCATTTAAAAAATGCTCCATTTTTAATTATCATAAGAAACCAAAAACATATGTTTTCGCATATCAAGGTTTCTATCGGTGTGGTCACACGAAAGCGGTCAAGGCCATCCGGTTGCAGAGGCGGAGCGGTGCGGCTGTGCACAGAATGCACACAGATTATACCAACTATAATCATCGGTGATGATATTCTGTACGTGTTCCATGTAAGGTTAAACTGCCCACTATCTTTGAGTGATTTAATATCCGTCCATCTAAAGCATTTAATCTTTTCGACAACAGAATATTGCGAATGTAAAAAATCCGTTGTCGTTTGTACTACTGCAATCACAATAACATTAATACAGTTGCATTAACATTTTTACAATAACAGTCAGATTAACTTTTGTAATACAGCCGTCACATTAACGTTTGTACTAGAGTAGTCTTATTAACTTTGTACTACAGCTATTACATTAACGTTTGTAGTACAGCAGTCACAATAACGTTTGTACTACAGCAGTCACATTAACGTTTGTAGTACAGCAGTCACAATAACTTTTGTACTACAGCAGTCACATTAACGTTTGTAGTACAGCAGTCATCATAACGTTTGTACTACAGCAGTCACATTAACATTAGTACTACAGTGATAACAATAATGTTTATACTACAGCAGTCACAATAACATTTGCAATACACCAGTCACATTAACGTTGTACTACAGCAGCCACATTAACGTTTGTACCGCAGCAGTCACATTAATTTTGTGCTACAGCAGTCACAATAACATTAATACTACAGCGATTACATTAACGTTTGTTGTACAGCAGTTACATTAGTGTTTGTAGTACAGCAGTCACATTAAAGTTTGTAGTTAAGCAGTCATATTAACAATAGTACTATACCATTTAAATTAACCTTTATTTTACAGCAGTTACATTAAAGTTTGTACTAAAGCAGTCACATTACCATTTGCAGTACAGCAGTCACATTAACGTTTGTACTACAGCAGTCACATTACCATTAGTACTACAGTGATTAAAATAATGTTTGTACTACAGCAGTCACAGTACTACAGCGATAAAATAACGTTTGTTTTACAGCAGTTAAATTAAAGTTTGTAGTACAATAGTCACATTAACGTTTGTACTACAGCAGTCACATTAACATTAGTAATACAATGATTACACTTATGTTTGTACTACAGCTATCACATAACATTTGTACTACAGCAGTCACATTAAAGTTTTCTTTAAGTACATCTTATGGATGATAAGTTTGATAAGAGGGATCCTCTCTTATAAAAATGTTTGTGATTTTTGTTTACTTTTTCAAAGATATTTATATATTTTGATACAGCATAGGTTTGCTTTATTTGTACCATAAACTCGTCGTATTTTATAGAAATAGAGTTTTTAATGGGGGCAGTCTAGATAAATGTTTTACCTATTATTATTCCTAAACCGTAATTTTATTTTATTTTTAATTTGGGTCACTAATATTTTAACGAAATCTGTATTTTGAAAAATTAGGTGTTTTGTAACACTTCTATGTCCAGAACCTGAGTTTTTTGGAAGATTGCAGCAAACAGGTGTTAGTAAACCTCGCAATTATTGTTCATATATATAACTAGAACCTTCGCTTGTGTTGGAAATAAGCCTAGACGTTCCTCGTAATTAATTGAAGTAGAATTTTTAATGATGACTGTCGTAGTTAATTTTGGTTATTTTGTCAATTTCTTCCGAACCGCGGTTTAAATTACAATTTGGCAAATTATTTTGGTTTCGATTATTAATTTTCATTCTTTACTAAAATTTAGTCTCAATAATAAGAGACCATTTAGATAAAATTAGGGCGTAACGGTTTCATAGTTTTTATATCTTTAAACAATATTTTTATTTTTTTAAATAGAGACTGATATGTTTTGTTTAGGATCTTATGAATGTCGCCTAAATTAGAACAAAATAGTTTTACGATATTAATATTTTCGCCCAACTGTCATTATAGATTAAACTAATGATTGTTCCCCTCCCCATTGCAATTGATTCTTGTCTGTATATATAATAAGTTAATACAATCAATATTACATTACATAAACGTCTTTACAAAATAGGAAGATGAAATTTTTGAGAGCTTTTTTTCGAACTGTCTGTCTGTCACCAATTTTTTAACATTATTGCTTGTAAACTTCATTTCAATATCAATTTTGAATTAAAACCGCTAAGGAACAGAAGGGGAGGGTAAAATTACACATTATAAAACATTAAGCAATAAAAAATGGTATAAGCTTTGACATGGATATGTTATGCAAGTTTCTTTTTCCAATCAAACTTGTGTAGCCTTATTTTTAGTTACCAGACATTCCAACTGCATGAATACTTCGCTACGTTTGAAATGTTTTAGTTTACAATTAAATTTTGTATCGGTGACTTGGGATTTTTTCTAAAATCAAATTCGTAAAAAAATTCCTTGGGTATACGTGGGTATTAATGTGTAGCTTAAATTATCAATTTTTGTTTATTTCTACAGTCTAAACGAATAAAAATATTTTCATTAAACTTTCGTTCTTCTTTTTTATCTTTAATTATTTATTACCTTGTTTTTGTGTTTCACCATTTTCTCTTTTTCTAATTGTGCTCTATAAAGTCTTTAAAAAATTCTCGTTTCATACATTAGTTTTTTTGGGGTCAAATGTGATTTTCTGTTAAAAGGTCAACGGTTTTCAATATCCCCAACTTCTCATGAAGTCTATTTGTTTACTGTAAATCCCAATTTTTAATTCCGATTTTATTTATATTTTTTTTTAAACGTACTTTTTGCATTATTGTTGGTATAAGTGGGAGTTTAAATTTGTCACAATGCTATGTAACATCTGCACAATTTCAGCATAGAGGTTATAAGAATTGATCTGTTATTACATAATTTTCAGTGACAAAAAATTTTAAAATGGCAGCAGTTACTATGTTTATAAATTTTTTAACAATCTCATACATTTTAAATTTACTCTCAAACGAAAATTTCCTTTAGTTGCAGTGTTGATTTATTTTAATTTGAAACAAAAGCTTGAACTAGTTTTTATTTATTTGACAACGTCCTTTTTACTAATAAGTCAACAAATTTTGAAGAATTGGCGACCAATATATATTTTATATTGAGTCAAATTAAATCAAAACCCAATTCTGAAAAAAATCAGAATTTTTTATTTTGACTAAAATTTTTATACACAGAATTTTAAACTTACCAAAAAATGGAAAAAGCTTGGGGAAATAACCAAAATATGCCTACATACCACATTTGCTTAAAATCGGTTTTCGTTTGAACTATAAAGAATTGTTTGACAGACAGAGAGATACCATTAAAAAAATTGGTTTGAAATCAGAAGACTTCGAAAGATATTTCCGTAAACATACCATGACCGATTTTTAACGCATTACATAACTTTCTTTTAAGTAAATTGTAGTAAATTAAATAAGAAAATTTTCACTATACAGTGTGTCAATAACACCCCCTCCGCCACCTTAACTTTTGTATGAACTTAAAATAGAGTCAAATTCTTTTGGGACTGTTACTAGGTCACCTGAAGTTCTTTTGTAATAGTTTGAAATGTTTCCCTCTCCCTAAAATGGGTAAATTTCGAGGCTACTCAAAATTTTCAAATGGGAAGCCACATCTTGTGAAATGTCAAATGAAAGGGCATTAAAGACAATTAATGGCGCTCAAGAAATATTTTTTCGATGACTGCCCTAACAAAAATAGCGCCACAAAATGTATTTGAGATTTTTTTTAGTACAGTATAAAATATCTAAAATATTTTTTAAAGTTTTGACAAAATCATTTCCATCTAGAGGTGAAATACTAACTATTATACTAACTGTAAAAATCTAATACAATTTTTTTTTAAATATCATCCGCATTTTTCAAAACATATTTAATAAAGTTAAAAGTTAAATTTGTTAGCGCCATTAGTTAGCCTTAAAAAGCAATTAAATTTGATATGTCACATGACTTAGTTTTTAAATATTTTATCTGTTCCCTAAAAGTACCACACTTTTGTAGGACAGGTAAAATTCAGTTAAATGTCCAATTCTTCTCTCAGTTCATTATACTATTTCACACTTCTAGCGATTGAATAATTTTAAATTCAAAAACATTTTGTTCTGCCTTTTTGGATAGGCCTGAAAAATATTTCGAGACCATTTGTATTTTTATGCCTTTTAATTCGAAATATTACAAGATACGAGTTCCTATTTGAAAATTTTGAGAACCCATAAAATACCTCATATTTTAAAATTTCTAAAATAAAATTTCAGGTGACCTAATTAACAGTCACAAAAGGTTTTGGTTCAAAGTAGTGAAGAGGTGCTAACTTTATTAACACACTGTATATGTTGAATATTCTGAGTTAACAAAAATAAGGTTTACAAAATAATTTACTTTATATACAATTATAAACAAGGATTCTGCCCATAGAAAGACTGGAATAATAGTGCATGTACTGTCAATTACCGGTATTTGTGAAAGTAGATTGGTCGACCAGCTACTGACCGTCGCGTCGTATGTAGCCTACAACCCACAACAGCCTACGTTGGTTCTGCTATGTCCGTAAAGCTGTCAATGAAATGAACAAAATGTTTCCTTAACACGAGGCCTACATAGGTAGACAGGCGATGGTCAAAACATAAAGTTATTCAAAACGAAATATTCGCACCGTCACCATATTTTCCTTATATTTTAATTTGCTCTCAATGAAATACAAAATGGCTGTTAATATGTTTATGTCTCTTACAAATTAAACAATGTATCGGCCATTTTATAATTTAAGTCTTTGCGTCTAACAAAATAATGTTAATATCTCCAAACACAAAGTAAACAAAGATTCATTAAAATCTACAAAGAAAAGAATAGTTGAAGTTAAGGCCGCCATTTTGAATTTTTATTCAGGGTAAATTATGTAATAATGGATTAAATTTGATACACTTACTAAAACTGTTTATAAAAAATTCAATTTTTAATACAATAAAGTCAAAATAAAATATGTGTTTTGAAGTAAATAAGACATGAGAGTTTGGGAAACATTGAAAACTGTTTTGACTTTTAGCAGAAAATTATATTCCTTCAGAAACCTCTTTTGAGAGAAAATTAAAAGTAGAAACAGTTTATAGCGCAAATTTTAAGAAGAAAGAAAGAAGTGTGAAACACAAAAAAGAAGTAATAATAAAAAGACAAAAATGACCCATATCATCTACTGAAAATAGGTTCTTTCGTTTAAAACTTTAAAGATAAACATTTGTAACATTCTTTTTTTCTTGTGGTTTAAAGGCGAAAAATCAATCGGTTATAATCCCCTTACAAAAAAATGGAAGAAAAGAAGGTACAATGAGAACTCCAAGCCCTCGAATACTTTAATAGTGTCAGGGTTGGTAAAGAACAAGAATTGCTCAAAAGAGAACCGATAAAAAAAGATAAAGAGATGGATCTAATCCAAGACTACATGAAAAAAGGTGTACATCCAGGTAGGTTCCCTCGGGATTGTAAAACCTGTATTTACTATAAATAAGTCCTGAAGGTAACACACTAAGGTCCACGGATACCTGAGAAATGTCGTGCATATTTTATTTTAAAAAGAAACCCAAAAATATACCAACCTTCTTATAGCAAATTTAATTATACACTAAAACATTCCAAATGCAGGAAAATGTTCATGTAGTTTTAATGGACAACATATCTAAAGCTAAACAAGTTTGATTGTAGGAAGAAACTTACATAACATTTCTTCATCAAAGGGATATCATTAAATTGTTCCAATGTCTAATATTAACCTCCCCTCTTCCTTAATGGTTTAAATTCAAAATTAAGAAGGCAGTTACCATTACAAGTAATAGTGTTAAAAAATTTTGATAGACAGTCACATCAGATATTTAAGAAGTTTTTTTAAGTTCTAAAAAAATGTATCTAAAACTTCCATCTACATTTAATGAATTAATTTTTAAATTTTTATTTTCACCGATGATATATAATACTGTATTGACTGTGTATGTTTTAAATTTGTATTCTATACACAGAATAGAATAGATTGATTGTGGTTGGGGGGGGGGGGGTAGATTTTGAGGTATGTAATGATTGTATATAACATAAAGAGTGTAGGCTATCTACATAAAATCCTAAACAAAGCAGTAACTTTGAACAATATAATTATATATATATAAGTTATATATATAGGTTGTCCTAAAAAAGATGGATTATTCATTTCAGATTATATATATTGTCCGTCTATCCGCCATTTTGTTTACTAAAAAAACGTTATTGCTTCCAGAATGAAATAAGATATTGAATTCAGATTTGGTGTAAGCATTTTGTATATTATGTTTTATAAGTTTACCAAACGTAGAAACTTTATTCTTATCATTTTCAAAATGGCTGCCTTTCTAAAATATTTAACGTTGGATATCGTTACTATAAATCACTGTTGGCTTTATGGTGTAAAACTAAATAATAATGGTATAATTTTTTAGTTTCTATGAATAAAAATGATTATAATTCAAATTTTTTTTTGTGTTAGGTTAATTTTAGTAGTTGTAGACAATAACAAAGATGTTGTTTTTGTCGATAACACAATTTTTCATTGATCTATAGACAAATTTTAAAAACATTCTGTTCTTCGTTATAAAAAATATATATTTTGTATCTTGTAAATTTTTAATAGATTTTGAAAAATTCGACATTGAAAATTTTAAACAGCCGCCATTTTGAAATTTATAAAAATAAAGTATTTGTGTTTTGCACACTTATAAAACGTAATTTACAATATGCATACATAAAATATGAACTCAATATCTTATTTATAAAAGAACGAAAATGGATTTTGTTCATTTTGATGTATATAATTAAAAATGAATAGCCAATCCACCTATTTCTTCATCTGGACAACCTATATATATATATATATATATATATATATATATATATATATATATATATATGTGTGTGTGTGTGTGTGTTGTTTTTGGACAACCCTAAAGAAAATGTTAGGGCCTATGGCCATTTATCTGAATGGGCTCTAAGTATTTCAATTAAAATTTGACAATAAGTAAAGATGAATGATAATCCAAAATATTAATAAATATTGTAAAAATAAAATAAATTTACAGTAATATTTGTATTAAATTGTAATTGAAACTGCAGCTTGTAAGTAATAGTTAAAATAACAAAAAATAACCCTTGAAATTTTAAAAGTTGCTGACAAGAACGATGTAACATTCAGCTTCATCCAGTACACAAAACATTAATTAAAACAAGAACCTTTAAAAGGCCCGGTAGGGCAGACATTCTTTTTTAATGCAATCCATGTTTTGAAGACTATTTATTTGCGTGAACATTTACGAGCAAAAAGTTTATGCACTTTTTAATAAATTACCAAAATAATAACGAAATATTAAATCTACTTCCTTCTTTTGTAATAAACTAAAATCACACTTTCTTTTGTAGGTTATAACACTTGAACACTTTAAAAAATAGTATTTACCTTTTATCAACTTATATATAAAAACTAACTATATACACAACACAGCACAAGAACGTTACAATGAAGAATAACATGTTGAGACTTACCATTCGCCGAAGAACGTCCTCATCATTGATGAAGGTGACGTCAGAGGACACCTCTGCCGCCATAGTGTTGCACCTGCGCAAAGAAAGCCATGATTAGACTGTGGAGGACCCAACAAGTTGTGTTTAGCTTAGGCGGAGACGTGGGGACGTGGGCTCACTCTAAGGACATCTACACACACAGTGACGTCATCACTGACTAACGGACAGACAAGTCTTGATTTCCTCAATTCTGCCGTATCACTTGGGGTGGGAACACATGTTTATTTTATACCAGAGAATATATGCTAATTTCCCTTTTTTTAGGTGTAATTAGGTGGCCCAGTATCTCTACATGCAATGTTAAAAGTTGGTTTCTGTAGGTTCACCCAGTATGGTAAGTTTGTTTACACAGATTTGCCCAATCTCGTATATCGCTATTTTTTGACATTTGCTATTTGAACATCTTAGATTTGTATATTATAAAGTTTCCACTCGCTTCGCTCGTGTCAGTGTCTGTCTCAACCCTGGCGAGCCCCTCACTCGGTAACTCTGCCCTGCCGAATGTCATAAATATACGAATATCACTTTTTCTCAGGAGATTAGGTTCGAAATTACATTTTGCAATAACTTCCCTATTTGTTATAGTAGAGAGATGTTGTTAGTTCCATTATTTGCAGAATTTAAATCTGCAAATTTGTATGTAAATTAGTGTGTTATAAGTCTAATAACACGTGAGATATGTACAAAAAACTGTTTTAATAGTCGCCATTTTCCCAATTTTAGATCGTTTTTTTCTCAATTTCAATAGGGTTCTATATAAGTCCCCTATAACAAATGTTATGCCATATCTTATTTTTTGTCGCTGCTATAATAACAACGACAAGGACGGACGGACAAATAGAAAATCATTTTTTCGCTTTCTTGAAACCATGAAACGTGCAGATCAGTTAAAAAACAGAGGTGTACATTTTAAACTTTTCCTACGTTATCAAGTAAAATTATAGTGAAATTAAAATCTGACTTGATTATCTACAGCAGTTGTTCACGTTTTCCTTTCTCTGGTAACTTTTCATAATAATTTAAATTACACTTTATTTTTAAATGATTTTTGGGTGTGATAAAAAAAATTCCACAATGTAAAATTAATATATTTTAAGTTGTTCCAAACCTTGAAATATTAGCACTAAAATGTAAAAAAATCTTTAACTTGTAAATAAAGTAAAGGAATTGCTGCATGTTTTAAAAACTGTAATCAGTAATAAAACATGACATGGTATCATTGACCTTTTAGGATATTTGTATTGGAACAAGATATTAACCTTTAGTTGGTACTGTTCTGCTCTTTAACAGCTTTAAATTCAAATATTCCTCTATGGAAGTTTATATGTATATATTTTGAGATCCTTTACAAAACCCCCACTTTGAGGTGAGGTGTATTCAGCTCTGAAACCAAAAATAATTGGTTTTAGAGCAAATAAGCTTGTAATATTTAAGTGTTCGATTTTTATAGTATAAATTTATCATAAGTCTATCATTGCCTAATAAAAAAGGAAGAAAAGAACATAAAATAAAAACCACTAGTTCTATAATACAGTACTCTAATAGCGTCAGGTTAGGAAAAGAACAAGAGTTGGTGAAGTAATACCTAATCGGAAGGATGAAAGGTAGGTATCTAGCCCAAGACTACTGTATATAAAAAAGTTATAGATCCAGATATGGTCCCTCGGGATTGACAACTCACTACAGTGAGCCCCTTAGGGCGTTTTCATTCTAATGAGTTGTTCAATTTAAAATACATACAATCTTTGTATAATTTATAATCCGAATTTTTTGCCAGATAATTGTTGTTTGTATTTATTTTATAAATTATTTACACTCCATTTTCTTCTCACTTCCCATATGACAGATATTCTGGCCCCATCTTCGTATTATTCAAGATTCGAAATTATAAGCCTCATTGTGGCATCTAATTATTAGAACAACAAAATCTATTATATAAACACATTCTGTTAAAGTAATTGTGCAGTAAATTCCATTCATCAGCTTCAAAATGGTTGATTTTCTAAAAATAGTAATAATTTGAAATGGGGTAATTTGCTATTTTCTCAAATTTAGAGTACTTCTAAATATAGACATATGATTAAATATAAATTAAACATTCCATAATAACGCTTTTATCCAGCTTTACAATTTTACGATAAAAAAAAATACAGTCGCCGGTTTCGTTACAAACTGATTTCTGATTACATAACCTCAAAATTAGGTAACAAAATCTGCAAACAAAGCTATTTTTAGGAATATTGATTAAGTTTTAATCAAATTTAGCTCTTAATATTCGTTTTGAATATAATTGTTACCGAACAAAGAACATAAGCTTTTTACTTTCTGTAGGCTTATTAATTTTTTTTCGTAGGCTCTAATTAAGCATATTTTTGCACATTTTGTGTGACTGACATAACGATACAATCTATATACACTAACGTAATCAAATTTGCGTCCTATGAAGTCAGTGTCAGCTTGTCATTAAGTACCGTACTGTATATTTTACAATCTTGTTATTAAAAGTATTGTTTGATTATTAAAATCGTTGGTATAGTGGAATTACCATGCTGCTATGGAAAACTAAATTTTTTTAATGCTATTTGTAAATACGGGTTGATCGTTTACATTGTTCTTGATTCGATGCAAAAAACAAACTATTATAGGTTAATGTTCTGAAGCACAAACCTCAGAAAAACCGTTTTAAACGCCATAATTTTGTAATTAGGAGACCATTATTTCTCAATAAGAAACCTATAAAATAGTATAATCTAATTTACGTATAAAAGTTGGCTGAAATCCAACTAAAATTTAGTTTTCTCCCAATACTTAGGCGATACTGTCAATATGTACACTTTGTTCAATATAACTCATCAATATGTATATTATACACTTCTGTATATCAATGGATACAGACATAAAAGTTAGACGTAGTAATTAAAGTAAACATTATACTAAATGAAAATAACTATTTAAAACAATTCTTATTTTGAAATTTACACAGACATATATATGAATTAACAAACACTCATAACTTATTCTAAGGGCTCGTATTGATCCAGGGTCCCAATTTTATCATTAAGAGCAGCTGGTTACAATTATGTTCAAAGAATATTTCAGTAATAGTATTCTTGGATAAACAAGTTTTCGCACTTTAAAATCAATCTTATAACACTAATTCTTATTGTTTATAGCACTGTGACACTCCCTTGTTGGCAAATGGGTTAATAGAAACCAATGTTGATTTTGATTGTGGGAGAGGATTACGGTTTTGACAGTGGGCAGGAGGAAACAATCGTCATATTATTAAACAACTTTAAATGAATCATTTTATTTTTGTATTCGTAGAGCAACCTTTTAAAAATCTAGGTTTCTGTTTGTGAACATTTCACTTCTCCCTCAATTATTGTCAGTGAGGTCAAGATTTAAACATAAAACATTTATTTTCTGTAGGCACGATAACTCACAAAGGACTAATCCGATTGATATCAAATTTGTATCAGGAAGTATAAATGTTTAAAGGATAATCTGATTTTGAGGTTAATTGATTGGTAAATTTTAAAATGGCGACAGCTTTAAGTTGTTTTGTTGTTAACTTTGGTCGTTATCGAGAACTTTAATGTCGCGTAATTTTATCATTTTATACATTTTTAAAATCACCATCGAACTATCGTATTCCTCTTATGATATTTCTACAATTCAAATTAAGAAAGTTACGACTATAAATGAAAGATCATCGTTAACGTAATCTAAAGATGCAGACAAATTAGTGTTTTACATCATAACTTGTACAGGGTGTGGTCTAATAATTCTCCAGCGTGTTTATTGCATCATATTAGGAAAAAAGTTCCAATATATGTCCTAAAATGTTGTATTCCGCTATCTCAATTTTGATTATTATAGAAAAACATTATAACTGTGGAATTAAATATTGGGATCAAATTTATTACACGTTATTTATGTTACTTCTTAACAGTATACCAACAAACAAAAATGTAGTACTTCCATTTTCGAAATGACGGCCGTTTAAAATTGTTGACGTTAAAATATCACGAAATTTTATAGGCCGCCATTTTGAAAATGTAAATAATAAAATTTTGGTTGTTGGTATACTGTTAAAAGTATACAATAATGTGTGTACAAAATTGAAACTCAATATATATATATATATATATATATTATTTATAATGTTTTACTGTATAAAACAAATGGAAGATAGACGGAGATCTAAACATTTTAGGACCTTTATATGATCATTTTAAAATTAAAATGATGCATAAATACGCTGGTGAATTATTAGACCACAATTTTCAAACACTCTGTATACGAACCAACAGGTTTTTAACACTTAAATAATAGCCTTCACAATAAACGACTAAGTATCGACATTTATGTAAATATAAAAAAAAAGTTTATTAAACAAATTATGTTTTAATTAATTCTTGAAACATTGAAGAACAAAGGTTTTTAACAGAAATTTAATTATGAAAGAAGCACCATAACACTTAAGATGCTAGTTTGTTTTCAATTATTCGCGTTCAAAATTTTTTCAATGATTTTATGAATGAATGTTTTAATGAGTCTCTTGAAATGTAAATTCCGCCCGTAGATAATGGCGTCATTCAACCCACCTAACTTGCACGAAGCTGTCACAGTGGGTTGGTGCCTACACGGTATTGACAACACGCATGCGTCAACTGGACATGATAGGACGCAAATTTCTTTTGATATGTTTGTTGTAGCCTCATTTGCAGAACTTGACCATAGTATTAATATTACAGATCTTCGTGATAGTTCCAAAATGAGCTGTTGTAGGTTCACGTAGGACCTGGATAAAATGCAAACAGTTACAAACGTCTGCCAAATTGAAACAATGCACTAGCTAGATTGCAAAAGTCATCGCACAGAATTTAAAAAAATCTTTTTACTTTGTGCTTTAGGTGGTGTACATCTGATCATAATTGATAGACTCAATAGGAGAATTTCTATTTTTTTTTATTCTTCAGATATGATCAAATTTTGATTTACAGCGAAAGGTAGGAGGTGTAATAAAATTAGCACAAGTTAAAACAATCAAGTTGATATTGACCTGCTCGATATCAAGCTGAGATAATGTAAAATTCCGGGAAGCAAGAAAGCTGATGAGTTGACCATTTACTAATTTTGTAACTCCTGTTTTGCATTTGAAGATTCGAGATGAATCAGTAGTGTAATGATTAGAAACTGTCCCAGGGAGAAGCACTGATATAGCCATATCAGCTTCAACCCCTCCCCTATTTGCCAGGTTCGTGGGTAATAGGAGAATACACTGCACCATATTCTCTTTGGGTCCGGCAATCCAAACCTCGTCAAAGTTGTTCTTAGAACTCAGGCGTCTAAATATACTGAAGATTGTTTTTTCTGACAAAAATATTGGACAATTACCGCGGTTCTGTTCAAAAGATGTCGGGAGATCAGCATTTCTTGATGCTGGATGTCTGCTCCAAGAAATAATAAATAGTCAATTATTCTAAACACGAACCATTCCACAAATTTTATAAATTTAACTTTTATAAATAGTTCCTCAAAACATTGACTTTTTTGGAGGTTACTTCAAAAGATAAAAATGAAACTAGAAACATTGTTGTCGTCGATCCTTCGCAAGTTTTACCACTTTACGTACATCATCAAAATCGGGAGGACTTACTGGAGACGATCACATCAGATGGAGATATTACAGTAGAAAGTTTAATTGGGGCCTAAAATTATTTAACAATAACAGAAGTTGGTACCTGACTTCAAACCCTAAAACTATCCTGCTAGCTGCTAAATGTAGATACACCACATTCTTTATAGTGGACTATATCTGTGTCTCTCGCATCCTTTTTAAATTCTACAAAACAGAAAGATCAGTCAGCAGCGTATGTATTCCAAACTTGAAAACATTCGCTTATTTTTCAGCCTTAGAGAAGTGTTGCATCTTGTATTATTTTATTAACAACATTTTAGGTCGTTTTTGCTATTCACCAAATCAGTAATTTCAATAAAATATTTTTGCAACTTGAGAAAATGTTTTTATTTTGTTTAGTTTAACTGCATTTAAGGAACTGGCCTTTAAATATCAGTGACGTAGGCTACTTACAGTTAAATAATACGCATTGTACTAGCCTCGTGTGACACCAGCCAGGTAGGTGGGATGGGGTATCAGTGTAGCATTGTTGTCAGACACCTAACTTAACCTATCCCTGCAACTAAAAACTCGTTCTGCTATGTTATGTGTTATTGTTCTTCTTGTTGGAGAATAAAGTTGTTGGTCGGGATAATAAACTACTTTTGTGGACATTCTCTACGTATTTACTGTCAAGATACATAATGAAACAATCTTTATGTCATACTTTGAACGCTACAAATCAGCGTGTAAATGCAATGTGCGAAGAAAAAGTAGTACTTGGGTGTAATCATTAGGAGGTCTTAACTATAAGAGGAATTATTTAACCATCAGGGAATTAACGTAATTTGTAAGCGTGCTCATGATAAATTTAAACATGTTGCATCACTCAGAAGTCGCCTCGTTTCTGCAAATGGTCACTTCCGGCTACTGTCACATCAACATCCAGCCAGCTTTGACAAACACTAATGAAAAACACGAATTACACCATTCCACGTTATATTAATAAACTAGGAGAAAATGGTGTTCGATCGCGTTACCTGGTTAGGAAGCTATGTTTATGTTTATACAAGCAATTAAATCAATATTTCGGGGTCACTAGACCCTTCTACAACGATGATAGTCGACCATTTTCGGGAGAAACAACGAAAATCACGGAAACACCAAACTCTGGATAGTGCAATTGGTATCACCGTGTTTATTGCAGCACACTTTGTAGGCACTAGAGATTATCGTTATTTCAACTAACCGTTATTTAGTAACCGTTACTTAGATATATTTTTACTAACTGTTAGTCAACTTTGAGATAACGGTTATTTGCCTAAACAGTTATTCTCACAAATGAGATTTCCATTAGTATAGTTTCTCAGTGCAATGCAGACCTCCAAATTCTCGAAGAAGTTTGAACGAGGAAGAAAGATATCAAGAAAGAGATGGTGTGGCGAGTTCATGTTCATAGATTCTAAATGATTGCTACTGCAATATCCTTGGTTAATTGTTGGATTATAAGTTATTTTTTGTTGACAATTCAATAGTATTAATAATATAATTCCTGTATTATAAAAGACATTTGTTTCAAGTAGAAGGCATGTTATTGAATTTTTTTATAGTTGAGGGAAGGAAAAATTGAACTTAGTTGAACAATTTGTTACACAATTAAAACACAAAACAACACTATAAATCGTAGGTTTTCAAATATATTTATGAATGAAAATATATTTGTAATACGTTATATTACAAAAAGCATGGTTTTTCAATAGGACTGTTTATAACAATATTTAGGTTATGCGGTCGTCCCAGATTACAATAACCGTTACTTAGTAACCGTTTAAATAACTAGTTATTGACCAGTAGCAACAACGAAATAACCGTTATTGGGATAGTAACCGTTTATCTCTACTCTAGTAGGAACGGTCATTTGTCAATTTTAGAGGCTCTGCTCATGCGCGGTACATTCGCAATACTTCTTACGTTCAAGTCATTTTTCCAGAAGGAAATAACGAGCGGCGAATTTAAAACCACCTCAAATGGGACTAACCTGTTAAAGTGCCAAACCTTTATAAAGCCGACACTTCAAATTTTAAGTTTTTCATTTCTTATTTCGTTTGTATTAAATGCTAGCAAATGTTTGGACTGTAAATTAAAGATGAATTGGTAAGTTAGTGGAATAAAGGATATTGTATAACAGAAAGTCGCAAATTAGTTTTATCATCATTATGGTAAGTGTTGAAATAGTAGAGACATTCCATTCACCACAACACAAAATCAAAGATTAAGGAAACAAAACATGTTTCTTACAATCTCAGTAGTTATTTTTAATCGACCATGGACGTCTTATGTATCTTAAAATCTCCCAAAATAAACTATTTTCATGAAATAACCGTGACATACAAAAGTGTCCGATATTAATGTAAAATTTTAAATGAACAAATAAAAAAAAAAGCAAATTAACTTTTGTAAGTAATTTCAGGCTAATTTTTGTATTTAATAAACTCATTTTTTAAAATATATGAAATTTGAATGTTATGTTTTATCTTTTACACTTACATTTCACACGCAAAAATAATTAAAAATACTGTGATCAATATTAAACTTAACGATTTCTTTAAACCATCAGCCAGGGGGTATTTCTACTTCTTAATCGATAACTCCCAATTTAGTATATTTTAAGAGACAGCAAAAGATAAGTTCTCATGCAATGCACGAACGCGGTTTCACTTGCAGCCCTAGTGAATACTACGATTTTTCAGTTTACATATTTGGGATTATTTGTCGACTGTTTGACTGTTGTTTGACTTTATTCGATTTGGATTTTATAAGTGTGCATGAGCCCTATTGTAATTAAAAAAATCAAATTTAAATATTAAATTACCGGCCAAAATATGTGGTATATATAAACGAAGACATCATCACCGAAACAAGCGTAGAGAGTTGAGGCCCTTCCATAATGAACAACTTCGAGACCCCTCAGGGTCGACACTGACAATAACGAAGCGAATGGAGACTTTTTAACATACACATCAGACCCGACGTTAAAAATGTAGTATTATACACAATTACGAGGTTCATAATACTTGCTTAAAACCTGTTATAACGCAAACTTACCTTATTGGGTAAGACCTCTTGATATACAAATATAATTTAATATTTCTTACAAGGCTGAAGAAACCAATTTTTCGGCATTACATATAGATAAAGGATCTTCTTTATTACATTTTATCTTGGAGCTGTCTAAGTACCATGATGGCTACCATCACCTTGTTTAAATATAGATTCAATGTCAAACGATGGTAATAAGAGTCATACTTAAGTTGCGTGTTTTCAATTATTTATTTTTAAAATGGATGCATTTGTCTCCTTTTAATGACGAAGACAGGAAATCGGAAAATCTGGTGGATTATAGGTTGCCTACTCTCCACACTGATTGTTTTATAATAATTGGTATCTATAACTCATCACTGATTAACACCTAACCTAACCTAACCTAACTCTGGTGGATTATAGGTTGCCTACTCTCCACACTGATTGTTTTATAATAATTGGTATCTATAACTCATCACTGATTAACACCTAACCTAACCTAACTCTGGTGGATTATAGGTTGCCTACTCTTCACACTGATTGTTTTATAATAATTGGTATCTATAACTCATCACTGATTAACACCTAACCTAACCTAACTCTGGTGGATTATAGGTTGCCTACTCTCCACACTGATTGTTTTATAATAATTGGTATCTATAACTCATCATTGATTAACACCTGACCTAACCTAACTCTGGTGGATTATAGGTTGCCTACTCTCCACACTGATTGTTTTATAATAATTGGTATCTATAACTCATCACTGATTAACACCTAACCTAACCTAACCTAACTCTGGTGGATTATAGGTTGCCTACTCTCCACACTGATTGTTTTATAATAATTGGTATCTATAACTCATCACTGATTAACACCTAACCTAACCTAACCTAACTCTGGTGGATTATAGGTTGCCTACTCTCCACACTGATTGTTTTATAATAATTGGTATCTATAACTCATCACTGATTAACACCTAACCTAACCTAACCTAACTCTGGTGGATTATAGGTTGCCTACTCTCCACACTGATTGTTTTATAATAATTGGTATCTATAACTCATCACTGATTAACACCTAACCTAACCTAACCTAACTCTGGTGGATTATAGGTTGCCTACTCTCCACACTGATTGTTTTATAATAATTGGTATCTATAACTCATCACTGATTAACACCTAACCTAACCTAACCTAACTCTGGTGGATTATAGGTTGCCAACTCTCCACACTGATTGTTTTATAATAATTGGTATCTATAACTCATCACTGATTAACACCTAACCTAACCTAATTCTGGTGGTTATAGGTTGCCTACTCTCCACACTGATTGTTTTATAATAATTGGTATCTATAACTCATCACTGATTAACACCTAACCTAACCTAACCTAATTCTGGTGGTTATAGGTTGCCTACTCTCCACACTGATTGTTTTATAATAATTGGTATCTATAACTCATCACTGATTTCTTAGAACAGTTCCAATGATTTTGTTAAGCGATTTTTGCTCTAGAGGTCGTTTGTGTTCTTAATTATCCACGTATAACTCACACTTTCGACATTCTGCTGCAAGACCAAAACCAAAAAAACCTAAAGCGGCCGAACATATTACATTAAAATACAAGCTTTAATAAAAATGATCTTGCGATGGAATTCACAATATTGTTTATAATTCCCCTAACTCATAATTATAGAAAAACAACAAAATTGTAATAATTATTATTTAGTTTATTCCATTATATATTTTATAATACATTTCGATAACAGAGCTATAATCCATAGAGGCCTGACGTGGCCTTGAGCTGATAGGCTGATACATCTGTAGAATGGGGGGGGGGGGTTTAGGTCATCATTTATGAGAGATTAGATTTACATGTTAATTTAGCAGTAACTTTCTGATGATAAACATGTTATCGAAATGTGCATTTCAGTATTTAATGGAATAATTATTAATATGTTTTTAATTAGTGTTTCTATAATTTTAGTTAGAGGAGTTAATTAATATAATATTTATTACATCAAATTTTGCTTAAATGTTGTTATTTTGTGAAGAAAATGTTGTATACTAACTAAACAAAATTCTATTAAAGATTGAATTTCTCAAAATCGGCTCCACGTTTTTTATTAACTGTTAGAGAAATATAAATATCGTAAATATCAATAACACAAAGCACTTATTTAAAAGACAATTTTATAGTTGTGGAATATGTGACAAATAATTTAAATATTAAAATCTCGACAACTGTCATTTAAAAATATTAAATAAAATTGTAGCTATTTAAAAAGTGTTCAAGCATATTGTGTTTCTTATCTCCAGCAGGACTAAGGAACTTTGTGCAATATAATCATAACGGGAAGGTCTAGTTTTGACAACAACAAAAACACTGACTATACCAAAAAACGGTGGAGAATAAAGACACGCATGCGCAAACGTCACGATTTACTGGAATTTTTTTGTCTTTTTCTGTTAAAAAAAAGCAAAAGAAAAAAAAGCAAAGAGTTTAAAATAAAAATTGCTGGGCTTCAAGCACTCTGATATCATCAGGGTCATAAGTGAACAAGAATTGTTGAAGATAGGAGAAAATGATCTAACCCAAGTCGTCTGGAAGTTGGAAGTTTCTATCTTTCTTTCTAACCAAAGATAGAAAGATAGTTATGAAGAAAGGTGTATGTCCCAGCTAGGTCCTCGGGTTTGCCACACCTTTACTCACTGAGTCGCCCCTTGAGAGAATTAATTATTGTTGATTAATGGCGAAAACTCTTTATTATTTGTTCCTAGCTTGGTTAAAGTGAGTCAAAATTTACAACTTGTAAATGTTTTTTTTTGTGTATGTTTTAGACCATAAGGCCTACAACCGAAGAAAACAAATTGATCAAACTCGTTAGTATTTTGAGAAAAAATAATGGTTTTTTGGTTTTTTTACGGGTAAACTTCAACACACTTCTTTATATATATAGACTATAACTTACAAGTAATAAAATTACGTAACAAATCCACGACAACTGGTGCATAAATAAATGAGCTTAAGAACTAAACAGAGCTGTGCAAACAATGAATAATGATCCTATAAATTATATTGATAAATTACCTAACCTTGAACTAATACGCGGACTATCACTTTCAAGTGCGCAGAATAGATTTCCGATAGAAAAATGTTGATATTATCTTTTATCCATTGTTTAAAAATCTTGGTTATATCATAGGAAAAATATAAACATAATATTTGCAATTACCAATGATTTGTAATGCCGCTTCATTCTAATTAGGCCTAGCGTAAGGTGAAATGATTTATTTCCTAACATATTATGTTGTAAGAAATAGTAGGCCTACTTTGAATTGTCAAGAAATTATATTTCAATATTAATCATCAATTATTCATAAAACCAGAGTGTTATAATTTATAATTACTTGTTCCACTTTGAATTTATTTTTGGAACATTTATACCAAAAATTGTGACAAAATCATATCCAGTCTTTCATAAACCATTGTTAAATGATTTTATTTATATTTTTTATTAATTATAGGCTATATATATATATATATATATATATATATATGCTAAAAGTGTGTTTTACACTTCTTAGCATTCAGCCTAAAAGACTTTTGTCTCCGTACTTTCTTATACCGGTACCTATATAGTCGATATAGTTTGTACCATGTTTTATGTAAGTCTTCGACAAGTTGCAGAAAGTTCCTTTTTAACGAGGGTCAAATTACTGCTTTTTTGCAAAATTTATTATTAATTATTGTCTCTAATGAACTATTTGTGTAGCTGATAACATATAACGTGAATTTATTTTAGGTTTTTTTTGTTGTTTATTCACTTGTTTGACGAGCTCAACCTTGGGATTAATATAAGTAAATCGTAAAGCTAGTACAGGCTCGTGTAGAACCTACAAAAAAGAACAACGAATACATCGATTTAAAACCGCCATTTTCAAAGTGTCTAACATTTTTTTTAAGAAACAATCATAATCGGTGAATGTATAATTTTTTGTTGTTTAAAGGCGAAACATTGTTTATATTGCTATAAAAAGTAGACACCCAGCACTTTTACTCTAATAGCGTTTGGGTCGGAAGAAAATAAGAGTTAAGAGAGACCTGATAAGAAAGATAAAAGAGGAGGATCTAACCTAAGATACACGAAAAATGTGTATAAATAGACAGGTTTCATCTGAGCTGTGGAGTTTGGGTGCGCAGTGGGTCTAGGCGTCAGTAAGGTGGTGGGGGAAGCGGCCGCCTCAGTCTGTGTCGGGTGTTGGTATTAACAACGATGTCTGCAAGACCGCTGGATCGGGGACAGTAGCCGGCGCTGACTGTTTCCCCTACAATGCCTCAGTCCCCACGCGGCCTCGAACTACAAACTTTACCTCCCCTCCACGCGCTGGTCATAGCTCAGATGAAACCTGTCCATTTATAGATCCAGTTATAGTCCTACAAAAAATATGATTTTGATAAAATTGTACTAAAATGTAACCTGTATAAACCCAAACACAGCGTCTGTGTGCCTATGTCCGCTAACATGATAGTTAGTGTAATGCGGTTTTGTAGATGGGAGTATTGATAATGTAATGTAATGTTTTTTCAAAGATTATTTTTTATCATTTAATTTTTTTTTTTGCAAATAAATAAATATTGAGCTTGACTTGTGACATAATATTAGATAGAAAAAACTCGAACATAAGATCTCATACAAATTAGGTTTACTTAATCAAACAAAGTCGTCATTCTCAGTAATATTATTTATTGTATCTTTGAGGATGGCGACTTTGTCGTTGAAACTGTTTTGATTAACTAAACGTATTTTTTGTGAGATCTTGTGTTCGAGTTTTTTTCTATCTTTGTTTGTAAAGTTATAACTAACATTGTAGCCAGTGTATGCTTTCAAGAGGAACGGCGGGGAGCTGCATCTCAGATTTGGATCAGCCAAGGTTGTGCAGGATCAAGGTCAGTCGCTAGCGTTGGTTTTATCCATGCGTTATGCTACACCCCCGTCCTCATTAGTCTAACGGGCATCGAACATAAATCTATAAAATATTGTAAAGCAACCTATAATTTATTTAATAAATCAATGTAAAGCAAATAGAACCTTCTAAACATTTCACTTAACAAAGAATACTACAGTATGTTCAAAAAGTCCTTCGCCAGTGAGCCAGTTAGTAGTTTAGGTTCTATTGAAATACAAAATTGTGTTTGCAAATAACCTTCAGTTGTAAAACATCTCTGTCATCATCGCCTCATCACAAAGAAATAAAAAAACGTAAAATAAAAACCTCCTACCCCTTGAATACGCTAATATCGTCAGGGTCAGAATATAAAAAGAGTTGGCCAAGAGAAACCTAAGAAGAAATATAAAATAGAGGGATCTCACCCAAGACTACAAGAAAGTGTTGTAACTCCAGTCGTGATCCATCGGGATTGCCACACCCACACCCACTATAGTGAACCCTAAAGATACCTTCACATGAAGTGTCCTTTAATTTCAACATAACAGTTACGATGTCACTGGTTATCTTGTTCGCAATCTACTTGCGATTATTTTGCTTTAATTGCGGTGGAAGTGCTAAAGCTGATCATTAGTCCTCTCAGAGGAGGAAGGAGGGAATCAAAAGGAAGAGAACTGTCCCGATACAACTTGTATTAATTTATTTAATTGAATGCAGTAAACTTATTTAGTACGTCTGATAAGTTTCGGGTAACGGCCGATTGAATATGTCCCACCGCGGTAATTATAATTATATTTCAAAAGGTGCATCGTAGTACCTCATGAGTCTTACACCAGCTCTAATACATTCGTGTTGTGTCCAGTTACTTTTATAATAAATTAAACGTAGGCCTAAGTCCTTCTAATTAGTTTATTAAGAGGTTGTTATATAGAGTGGTGTTTGGTATGACTGGATGAGTGATTTATGATCTCAGTAAGTAACTGGGTTGAAACTATCTCAAATAAAACATCCCCGGGAGTTTTAAGTGGTGATATTTCTGTTACAATCGAATATCTTCAGTTTTTTAAATTTTTTTAATACAAACATCTTCGAGAAACCTCTATATTATAGGAAATGTGTAGGTCTTTACTGCCTCTTTCAACCCGTTATTTGTTTTTGGGTAATTCTTGTACGCCGATCCTTTAGCTCTTCTAAATAAGAAATCTGCCAGTGTCAATAGATTTCAATGGAAAAAATCCCTTTGACATTATCGGTACTAAGTCACGGCGTAGCCCTATAAAATGTACGGTCTGATTGAAAAAAGGTATTATGAATCTCACATTCCTTGTGTAAGCCTATGAATAAAATTGTTGTAGAAAATCGGGTTGTAGGTTATCCCAAAGCTCATCAGTATAAAAGTATTCATGCACTACTTCTTTCCCTTTTCTGCTACAAAATTTGGGACCCAATGATTTGATTTAAACTCTTTTAGTTTGATCGGTAACTTAGGACGATCTGTATGTTACATGGAAACTGCCATGAGATCATTTTTTTTTGTTTTATCATCAAATAATAAAGAAACGTGGTCACGTTATGGAAATGGAAATATTTTATTGAACCTTTGTTAAACTGTATTTGGGTAGAAATCTTAATCTCATAAACATTGCATGCATACTGTGAGAATACATTGCATTGCATTAAAATGACCAAAACACCAGAGAGGACCAATAATAACATGCTCAGTAATGTCTACATAAAATCAACAACAAAGAGGTCATTACATTACTGTGGAGTGACTTCATGAATTCAAGGTATAATATTACCGAAAATGACTTTTCCTGATTCTATAATCCATAAAAAGTGAAAATAAATAAAAAAGCAGTCTCATTTTCCTTTGCATTTACCTTACTTATAATATAACAATAACCGTTGTTCCTTTAATGTTGAAGTAAAACTACTTTTAATTTTGAATAAATATTAATTATAAATGTGGATAGTGTGGTAACACTTTCAAACATATGTAATTTGTTCATCAACCTAATGAAAGGTTGACGAAACTGCCAAATTACCTAATATTTAATCACAGACCACGCCCCTTTTCATAATTACGTAGCAATGGAGTTGAAAGGTACCATATAAGGAGCTTTAGTGTCCAGTTCTACTGAGGTGGTTTGAGGTTAGGCTTGTTAAGCCTGCTCTTATATAGCCCTTGATAATTCTTTCAGGCTATAAAATGTCCACCGATCTTAGCCAGTGTCGTATTTACCCACAGGGAAATTACGGGGAAAATTTAAGGACGATAATTTACATCATGGTTATTTTTGTTGCTTTGTTTCTTAATTATCAGTATCTAATAGATGTTACGACGGTGTTACAGCAATGGTGAAAGTTGTTATTACTATCCCACAATCACAGCGATTTTAAAGCGTTATAACAGTGATTCAAGTGACTGTGTCACATAAAATATTTTCAACGAGAGATTGTGGTTCTGTACTAAAATTCACAATCATATATTTTCTTTACAAACTAGAAGTTTAAAGTTTTATCTAACATTTTTGCTACACTAATTGTAAATGGTAAAATGTGTTGTATCAGGAGTGAAAAAATTAATATCCTGCATCAATAGCTACGCGATATTTTCCCTTTTGTAATATACTAGAATAAAAAACTGCATCTTCGATACATTTTAGTAGACTTGACATAACCTAAAACATGAATACTGTGAAAATTAGTACAAAGAACAGTTTCAGAATAAAAATCACAATATTCTTTCAATTAATCATAATACCAAATATCAGATAAACCCTGTATGAATGTTTAAAATCATTTTTAGAAAAGTGTATGTATCGTAACAAAAAAAAAACTGAAACTAGCCAAAACCAATAGCGAAAATGGCGGTGCAACACATGCGTGCTATGAAATCGCCGATTAACGTTATTAAGTTTAATGGAATTCATCTTTAATAAGGGTAATGACGATCTTACAATCACTGTGATAGAATCACAGATTAGTGAATCATCACTACTAGCTTACGACAGTAAAAGTGTTAAATCCGTTACTATTTTTAGCCTTAGAAATAAATTATTCACGTAATTCGGTGTCTATGTTTTTATATATTCTTCATACTAGATGGCATATTTTCCTTTTTGTTTAAAAGCGAAAAACCTAATGTTCATGTCTTGTAGAAAAAAGGGAAGGAAAGATCATAAAATAGACACTTTGGAATACTCTAATACCGTCAGGGTCGGAAGAGAACAAGAGTTTGTCGAGAGAGACATGATAGAAGAGAAGGTATAAACCAAGACTACACGAAGAAAGGTGTAGATCCAGGCTATGTTACCTCAGGATTGCCAAGATCTTATTAACTATACTGAAACCCTGAAGGCAGATGGTATATAATAATAAACACTCAGGGTGATTGAAATAAGTGTACTAATAGACATTAAGTGTGTTTACTCTGAAACCATGAATTTAAATAAACTTTAAATAGTGATTATCCTGGAAGCAGTTAAAATGGCCTTCAATGAATTTTGAAATAACCCGTCATTTTTTCAATATGGCTGACATTTTTTTTTTTTAACCGTGTTGTGTGATTGATCACTTATTTCCATAGAGTTTAAAAATCAATTTTATTCTTTGCTAAAATCCATGACAATTTAAGAATAGGGGTTCTCACACAGTTATTAAAACATTACATTTAGGCTGAAAGGTTTTCCAGCGCTCGCTTCAGTATACTGCAGCTGCGCTCTTCATTTGAAAATATCATAATAAAATTTCAAAAGTATTAATTTAGAATTAAGAAAACTTCAAGGATATTATCCAAGCCACGACAGTTAAGATGTCTTATTAACGTAACAATAAATTATCTTTAACCGTTTAAATTTGCTGGGATAAAAAAACTTTTAATATGTAATTGAAAAGCAATAAACCAGTTGTGATGCAAGATCTTACAAGTCTTGATGGAACTTCGTATCAAGTTTGCTCCTACAGTTTTGCTATTATATCGTGGTAGTCTATAATTGGTACATTTTCAGGTTACCGTTTAAAAAACTAAAATATATTTTAAAAAAATTATGAATGATTTTAAACAAAATAAGACGGCCATTTGAATAAACTAACAAAATTCAGGAAGTTCAAATTGTTCAAGTTTGTCAATTCATTTCAACTAGTTTATATTTCTTATGGTTGCAGAAAAAACAGGCTGCCACACTTTTTCCAATCACTCGGTAAATTTATTCCACCGAAATCTAAAGAGAAGTCTTTGTTTGTGCCTTCGCTGGTGTGCTTTTTATTTCTTTTAAGGAGTGTCTCTCAATCTAAAGTACAAACCCCTCCTAAAGGGGAGGGGAAACTCGTATTATTTCGTAAACTTTGTAAATATGCATCAAATCTATCAAAGCAACGAATTTTTAGAAATTATCAATTTGTTTAATTATAAGAATTTCATAAAATTAAGTGCAATTTCGAATGTATTGTTTTTACTCTGTTTTTGCAACTTTTACTGAAAACTGGGAGATTTTAGTTTTGGGTAGTTCCTTGAATTTATAGGGATGTCACACTATAAGTGTTAATTTAGGTAGTTAAAAAAAACATACAATATATGAGAAATTTTACAATATTTTATACTCTACAAAAACAATTTCTTGATAATTTTAAATTAAATTAGTATTTTTCGGAGCTATCTGTCAACGTCAACAAACAAACGAGAATGTTTGAAACATTTATTTCGCACTCAGCAAACTTACAAACTCCCACGAGAACAGCTGTTTCCGTATATAGTGGTGGTTATACAGTTTTCTACCTGGTCAATAATAATTGACACAGGCTGATTAATTGTCCCGGTGTGGGACAAGAAAGTGAAAGAACTGTCAACAGATAACATATTGACAAGTTACGAATTGAAATTCCTCTAATGTGAATGTAATTATAACGTCGTGATTTTAATCCTTATGTGGCTAAAAAATGGCTTCTCGTCCAATTTTAACTGCAGGATAGGTGATGGTGTCCCCTAAATTTTCGCCATTCACGTTAATGTCATCCACTGCCCTACTGCCTTCTCTACAGAAAATTTTTATTTAGGTATTTTTGATCAAAATCTGTATATCTTGGGTCAATCATCAGTCCTCACTTGAAGCTTTCTTCAAAATGCATTTTCGTTTATTTTTAACTTAACCACACATATGGAATTTAAATATTCATTATTTTGTTTTTTGTTGCTCTTTTTGAATATTTCTCTTTTTGCAGACTCACATATTTTTCTTGTTTTTGTTGTTGTTTAGTTATTGATAGTGGTTGTGCAATGTATGTGTGGATAAGTGGTTTGTGTGGGTGTGTATTGCATAATTTAGTAGTGAACACTAGTATTTAAAAATGTAAATATTTAAAGTGTTAATAATAATTATTAGTTTATATCAGTCTGCATATTTTGATTATTTTTGTTTTGAATATTATTTTATTGTTATTATTCTGCATTATATAATACATTTTGTTGCACATCCCAGCTGATGATCTATTGTACAAGCTGTTGCAGTGTTTTTTATAGTTTATACATAATAATAAAACATTGATTATTATTATTATAAGTCAATGAAGACCGAGAGGTTTTTTTACCTTTAAACAACAAGGAAAACAAAAATTATCGTATAGTATATTTCGTTGAAAGATGCAAAATTAAAATTTACAATTTACCTAACTTAGTGTTTTCTTAATTAAACGACGCAACATTTTTTGATTATTATTATTATTACATAACCAACCATAAACACTTACAAGAATTGAAATCAAACGATAGCAAGTAACAACCTTACTGATTTCGAGCTGTCTGCCTTTCGTGTTTTACTTATTAATAAATAATACATACTGACTATTTATAGAATGAAATTTATCTATCTGTCTTTCGGCCTTCTTGCCATTTTTAATACGTATTAATTCCAGAACAGGTGTTCCGATTGGCAATAAAAATTTAGGTTTGATGTGGAGTGGGTGTCTTACAGAATGATTATATGATTACATGTCTTATAGAAAGATTAGATAAAATCCTCTGTGTTAGGAGCGAAGACAGTGCGAGGGGGGAGGGAAGTACACATATCTCCGAATGACACATTATTGCAGTTTAGTGGGGGGGGGGAGTCCTTCTAATAACTAGATTTTTACTTGAATCGTTTAAAGGGTGAGGGTTAAACGTAGGATTAGGCTCCAGATTTATGAAAATGTTTAATGTTCAATGTTGATGTACTTATAACTTTTATGAAATTTGAAGTACTGAGTTCGAATTTGACTACGGTTTGTAAAGTGCCACAGTATACTTCAAAAATCAAAAATATACCAAACATTAAAACAATTTGTATTCACAAATTTTGATGATATTTTAGTATCATTTAGAGTTTTTCAACTATTAGCTAACACAACGCAATTCGATGAATCGAATGTTTTATCCAATCGTTCTTCAACTAAACTGATCAAAAGTTGTATATTTATCTTAATAGGCACGCGGTTATAACAAAAGTGTGAAATTAAACAGCGACTCTACGCTCCATGTAAAAAAAACTATGCGCGTAGCCATTGCGCGCGCTACAAGTGAAACATATTTAGATCTGTAATGTTGGTAGAACACGGAATGACAGAAAAACTATGACGTCACAAGTATTTTTGTAATTTAATTACAAATAATTTGTTCAATTAAAACAAGGAAAAGAAACCTAATTGTATAATATCATTAAATCAGTTTTAGGATGTAACTGTTTTTATCCAACAAACAACTGTTCAATTATGTGCCAGCTCTAATTGGAGAATTTGGAAAATGTAATGAATTTATCACTAACATTAAAAGATGTTGGTACAAATGAATCATAATGATTTAATATTAATTACTAACAAAATACAAACAAAAAAAATACTGAGTTCAGAGATAACGAGGGAAACAATGGTAGGCCTAATAACTTACTGAGATGTACTTATGCTTCCAAGTTCAATGCTCCAATATCTTTTGACAATAACATTTAAATTGTTTTTAAAGTTCGTAGATAAAACCAAGGAGCCTGTCTCTCTGTTTTTAAGTCGCAACACGCCAAGACAGACAAGACTAGGGATTTATATTCCCCTTCATTTCAAACTTTGCATTTATATTCGTAGTATTTTGCTACATACAGTGGTGTAAATAGCACCCCCGCAACCCCCCGCTGTACGGGAGGTTGCAGCAGGTCAAGGGGCGCCGCGACCCGGGCACATAAAACAATTATAAAGGAATTCAAAAATAAAATGTAGTAAACACATTACCATCAAAATAAACTTTACAATGAATAATATTTCATTAAGATATCTTAATAAAACTGTTCCATAAATAGGCCTAATATAACCAAGGATCATAAGTTGGAAACCTTTAATCATTATGGTTGCGTAATCTGTTTACTAGCAGTTAGTTAACTATATTGCCGCCTCACTCGAGGAATACAATGTCTAACCCCAGACTGATTTCTCTGGCAGTTTTGAGCATTGAACGTGAGCGGGCTCGTGCTATCGACCTTAACACATTAGCCGACAAGTATTTTCACATGAAGAAAAGAAATTTTAAATAATTGTAATTATAACAACTTACAAGATTTTTGTAAATAATAAACCTTTATGTTTAAAGTTGTAGTCTTTCTTTCCCTTTTATTGATGATAAATTATTTAAACTTAAAACTTGTATGTTTCTTTGAGTGTGATACTTCATAGCATTGGCATATTTAATTACAATACTACCAACAGATCGTTTGGTTATGTAAAGAATGTCCTATACTTAAATTAATTAACTTTCATTTATTTAGAGTAAATATAACGTCTAATTACTATAAGACCATGGGGTGGGATTGATTACGGGTGAAGAGGTGTCATCTAGAGCCGACAAGTTGCGCCTTCGTTTTTTTGGAGGGGGCGCCTAATTTGGGCGCCAATCAATGTAGTTAGGCTACTGGGAACATATAGAAAACAAAATAGAGGTAACAAAAAATGGCCTTGACGTAGTAAGGGAGCAAACACTAACGGGTTGAAAAATTATTTTGTGGAAATATTATGTATGGGTAAAACTAGAAGTTATTTCGATTATGAATATGGATATTTATTTAACGAAATAATTAATATATTGACGCTACACCAAATTTAAAGTGTTAGTTATCATGTCTCTCCCCCCCCCCCAACTGAAAGCTATCCTCAAATTTTGTGTTATATATAACAAAATTATAGGGTCAAGCGTACTCTAAAACCACTCGGTTTGAGTTCGTAGGCATATAGAGACAGTTATTTGTATAAAGTAGAAATCTTTTAAGAGGCAGTTTAAATTATAGACTATAGACAGACAGACAGACAAGCGCTTGAAATTATAAAGGTCCTTGGTTTTACCTACGAACCATAAAAAAGAGAAATCAATGAAAATGTAGTCCATCCTTTAAGGGCTAATGAATTGTTTGTCTCACACCTCACTAAAACTCATTCTTATTGTGTGGTTAAATTAAGTTGTATTCGACAAACAAAAAATTATAATATATGATTTCAAACTGCAATATAATTTTAAAATCCCTTTTTTTTAATTTGTAAGCCACGCCTTGTTCAAATTAGTGGGGAGGGGGCATGTTATCTGACACTCTAAATTTGTCCTAGTGCCAACGTATTATTTTTCTTCAAATAAACATAAATATTTGTAATCAGGTTAACTTTTAATTTAATTTGATACAACTCAAATAATATTTTGAAAAATGTGCAACTTGTTAGTTTTTGCCCCTTAACTACCCCTAGGTCATTTTTTGTTACCTCTATTTTTTTGCTATATGTGGGACAATACAAAGAATATAAATGTAATGTTTTAAATATATAGGATTTATAGTCTTGTCTGTGTAGACTACTTGTGACTTACAAAAAGACAAGAGCGTGAAATCATAATGGTCGTTAGTTTTATCGACGGAACCTATTAAACAAAATAAAAAAGTCTCTAAATATTGTAAAAATATGCAAATACCAAATTTGAATAAAATCGTTCCACACGTTTGGGCACCA
The DNA here is from genome assembly GCA_963513935.1 of Aphrophora alni. Taxonomy (NCBI): domain Eukaryota; kingdom Metazoa; phylum Arthropoda; class Insecta; order Hemiptera; family Aphrophoridae; genus Aphrophora; species Aphrophora alni. Next base: position 78,905,803 of record OY740772.1, read on the forward strand.
CACCCACGACAGACAGACATCATTCCAAAAACCACATTTTTGTTCTCAGGGGACGTCAAACTGATATATCCGCAAAATCTCCACTTTTCCACCCATCTATAATACTACATATATGCGGAAAAGTAAAAATCGTAAAAAAGAAATTTTATGAATTATGTATGCAATTAAATTGTAAATCGAATCCGTGCATACACTTTGGGCATATGTTTAAAATACGGAATGTTTTACCGTATACGGCCGACGGTAAACAAATTTACGGCAAGATAATAGTACTTACTCAACCCCATTATATAATGTAATACAAGCAGATCGTCCAAATGATGGTTTATTTGGCATTGTAGGAAATATTAAGTTGTACTGGTAGATAAAGAGGTCTTACCCAGTAGGGTAAAGTTTTTTTGAAGCAGTTGGTAGACATGTTTTCTGAACCTCGTATTTATAGATCATAATTCCTGGAAGTCGACTAGGCCCTCGTTATTGTATATACATTAAAAAGTTTCCATCTTGAAACTGTAGGACGTAAAGTAGCCTCTCCAGTCGTTACACTCGTGTCGATAAGTCGTGTCTACAGACGACAAAGTGATGCAGAAAATAACTTTTTCCGGTTTCCTGAGGCAATGAAACGTGAGATCAATCAATAAACGAAGGTCGGAATTTTACGATAACCAAACTTACCCTATACTTCGTATAGTGGGTAACAAATACATGAATCACTGCAGAAGACCGAGTGAACGGTCTCTTATATAGTTTAGTAGTAATAAACCCTTATCACTAACAATATTTCAGTTATGAAGCTACTGTAGAGTTTATTTTCCTTTGAACCAACAGCAGACTAAATAGCAACACTTGAAATGTTATCCAGTTTATGATACGAGCTTATTTCGGCTGCTTGTGTTACTAATTATATCTTCCAGACGAGTGTTGAAGCTAAAATAGAGTTTGACGTGTGTCAGCAGTACGCTCGATGGGACTTTGCCAATTTAACTGTTAATGAACCTGTCGCAATTACTGTAATCTGACATTTAGCAATTAATTTTCAAATAACTCTGTGGGAATAATTTGGCACCATGTCTCCTCACTATGTACAGAGTGTTCCTGAAATACACGGAGCAATTCCTGAAGTCGAAAATTATTATAATTATATGTTCAAAAATGTGACCTAAGTTTTGATTAAAATGATTAATTTCTTGGTAATTGATTAAAACACTAAGTAACATGTAGGCTTATTCATAAACAAAAATTATAATAATAAGGGGTAACAGGTATCAAAAACGTTTGGTTGTTCTAATCAAATACCAAGATTTAGCTTAGTTTAGGCTACAATAAAACTGAAGATATCCGATTGTCGATGATTCAATACTTGTTCTTAATACGTTACAAAATTAAAATAAATATTGTCTTACAAGGGAATGAATAAGGAGCTTTAAGGTTCAATCCATCCTTTCCCACCAAGAGCCATCAAAGGTACGTAAGAGATCTGTAAGGGCAAACCTTCTCTTTTAAAATAAGTATCATCAAAAAATCAGTTCTACAAGACGCAACCCAACTTTTCCAGTGACCGCCATCTAAATGACGGAGGATCAGTAAGATGTTGACCTTTCTGTCCGAGCGAATCGCTTCCAGCGAGCAGTGATTTAATCTTTTGATATCCTACCCCTATACATTTTAATGGGGTCGTAGGTTTTTACAGATTGATATAAATAAATTATTACATTAGACAGTGGTTTATTATTGTCAGTAACTATGAAATTGTATTTAAGAGAAACGGTTGAGTAAATTGACTAATAACTTGGCTAAATTTGGGTTGTTTCTTAACTTTGCGTTTCAGTCACATCCTGACAAAAAGTTCGGTCGACGTGATCTTCCAACCTGTCAGCTGGAAATTCCTAGACCTACATCGAGGAGTTTTCGGTAGGAAATTCCATGAAGGCACAGGATAATAAAGAATAATTCATGACTCACTGGAAGCATACTGGACCCAGACACTAATACTCAGTCTACATACAGAGTCACTTTCTTCATGAGTAATTCAGGCTCAAACTGCAAACTAAACTCGGTTTTTGCAGGAAGTGTTATTTAGTTATGTTTATTAAAGTACCATCGTTTGACTATTAATATTTTACGTTTAAGCCCTCGCTAAGCTTCACTATTAGACACAAAATTTCTCCTCTTCCAGCGAGTCCCATCAATCATAAATGTTTCATGGAAATGTGAATGACTTCCTCTGTGATGGTAGGATGCAATCTCATTAACTTAAGACTGTTCTGTGGGCAGGGAATGATAAATGAAGTTTGAAGAGGTGTTGATGTGAGCAGTTCATTTATGTTTAATTATTTGAGATTCACTACTTACATCCAAAGAAACTACGTTGGTACCAAATAATCAAATCTTAAAACATCAGCCACAATAGAGCAAAGAAATATACAAATATACTGACACAGTAGTGACAAAAATCATCGGTCGAATTAAAATTAAAATTCTGTCTATTGCGAGAAACTACCCCTTCGCCTTGTAGATGAGACAAATTATTTTCCCGCATATCAAAATATTGGAAACAAATTTGATGGTATTTTCCATTAGTTTGACCGCATACACACATAAAACAAAAAATGGCTGGAACTTTGTACGTATCGTATTTACAAATTCGAACGGGTGCACCGTTTTTCATAAAGTTTCCACTGAATTCTTAAGAGTTAAACATTACTTACAATTTTTCAATTTTTGTGATTTTTTTTCATAATTATTTAATAGGGGACTCAGGTGGAATAAACACGGTTTTAATACACTTAAGTTCAGATATATTATTGACCAAAGGTTTGGTTGATGGCATTTAAAAACTTTTAACAATAATATGTAAAATAAGAGATTTGTTACTAAAAATAACCAAATGTATGTCAACATAACCTCACTATTAAAAAACACACAAAAAGTATGTTTTACATTACTTAATACAGAATTGAAACTTACGCAAAATCTACATACACTAGGTTGAAAACAGGTTAGGTTAGGTTTGTGACTTAATCCTCAATGAGTATTGGATATTTTAATTCATTATTACTTTGTTTCCATAGATTAATTTCCAGAAAAGAGACAATAGCTGTATGATAACTAAAATATGAAATGAGTGTGTTTGACTATAATTTATCTAAATATTTATCAAATACATAGTCAAATGTATTTCCCGATTTAGCGGTGGATACATTGCGATCATTATGCACTTTCAAATTAAATCTATAGTCCAAAATGATAAGCAGTTAAGAGAGTTCTTTATCAAGAAATTCATTAAAAAACACATCATTACAGTACAAGATTAAATATTGGTAAATGAACTGTATTATTTTATGCGTAACTTCATTAGGAGATATAATAGCACTCATGACATAATATTGGCATTATCTAGGACACACTGACTGATCACAATGCGCTATATACAGAAACAGTATTAATGTGATGGGGATTTAGTCGGTTGAAGCTTTTTATTAGACGTTAAGTTGCATAAATCTAAATAAAGTTCTTGTAGATAGAATTTTAGTTAAATTTGGCACTTGAGTTAGGCTTTACTATTCAATGTTTCTAAATAACTTGTAGGAAAATTTCAAAATGATGACCTTTCGTAAGGGTTTTGAACCAATACTATAGCTCTACCAGACAGAAAGAAACCTGCTCAGAACTGTCATCTCGAGAGTGGCTCGCGCACGCATGTAGGGGCGATGGCGGGGAGGGGATTGGAGCGGTGATGGGGATAAATTGTTACATTTTTGCCTTAATATAAAGGAATTTAAAACCTATAATTTAATGTCTTTTTACGCCTTTTACTTTATAAAATATTTAAATTTACTATTTTGTAGTTGTCAGGAACATAAACGATACACATTCATAGTTTTTTAGCGCTGTTGTAGGTTTGAAAAAGAAAATATTAAGCCCTACGCAATGAAGCAGCGGCCGGGTATGTCTGGCTCTCCCTCTCCCACCACAGTTCTACATGCGCGAGACGGTTCTTTTCTAAGCGGTACCCCTATAGTTTATTTTACCCTCAGGGATTCGATATAGTGAGTACGGGTTTGGAAATCTCGAGGGATTCTACTGGATCTACATATTTTTCATCTACTCTTGGGTTAGATCCCTCTCTTTCATGATTCCTATCAAGTCTCTCTTGTAGTTTTCCGACCCTGACACTCTTAGAGTATTCGAAGACAAGGAGCTTTATTTTTTATACAAGGCGACGATGACCGAGAAGTCCAACAATAAAAAAAATGGGTGGTCTTTTGTACAGATGGGTGGTCCTCATACAGACTATTAATAAAGAGTTCGAGGCAGACAAATAGACACCAATATACATCTCAAGAAATTCGCTTTCTATTAAGTCAACTTATCAGCTGCTTACCAAATATTATTTGTCATAATCTGATTAAAAATGACAGAACAATGGATCGTTACAGCTTTCTTTATTACGTCATCGTTACTAATCCATTTAGTACTTGTTAATCGATTAGTTTGAGCTTCTGCCATAGGGTATTGCATAGGACTATAGAGTTTCAATGACATTTATAGGTCGTTAAAACTCATAAAACATGTTTGGGGCGTCTTTAATTGGGCTCCAACCTACGGGATAATCTTGACATTGCTACGGTCTACGCGTGAGTGGCGCCGCCTACTGGATAGTGAGTGGAACTGCATGTAGTGGGTGTAGTGGGTTGCATTGAACACGTTACAGGTACAGTCCATAACAAAAGACTATAGCTATGTTATTAAGTATTAGATGAGGTAGTGCATACTCCGTTGTATCTGATGAGGGATAAGGACAGTTACGGTTAACCGGGTTCGAAATCTGTCGGAAGTACGTTAGACTACTTTAAAGTTCTCATTAATGGAGGGATGTTTAAACGTTAAAAATTGAGTTGAAAATAAAACACGTAAGAGAACTTATGAAAGCTGTATGGTTATTAAATTTGTATTAGAAATTATTTTAAAAGACAGACTATGGATTTCTAGCGATTGTATACAATACCTACTAGTAACGTTTTTGATAAATCACGTAGTAGATATTACAAAAGAGCAGTGAATCATCGTTTAAGAAACGCGACTTTTGTAGTTTCCAAACGGTTGTTAACCCTTGGGTGTCGCAACTCACGATTAGCATTTCGTGCATTTTCGGAATCTTTCGTTACTTCCCTTATTTATTGACAACAAACAATATACGATTTAGCTCATTAAAATGCTACAAGCGGATTTTTCTGGAACTATTCTACTATCCCATTTACTTAGATAAGCAAATAACAATTTTCCCCCTGTCCTAGTTAGGTTATGTTAATAAAAGAGTTGATTTAAACTCAACTGATGAATGTAATCATATGGGTTAAACGTTTGTTTGTTTACTGCATAGATTAGAACGAAAGGAGCTTCTTAGTTGAAATTTTAAAAATCCTAATTCGTCACAACCGATAAGTTGTCAAGTTTTAATTATGTGTTAAAATTATGATAATCATCAATTTGTCTTCAAGTTTTAGATTTGATTAGAGTTTGATTTTTACACCCAAAGTAGCTGAACTTAAATAATTAGTAATTATAAATTTATAGTAAATATAACAATGAATATATAGCTGATTGAGAATGCATGTGTTCCAACTCCCCATTATTCCTATTTCCTATTGTTTGTTGCAAAAAACACATGCATACTAACATTACAGTTTTTTCTTGGAAATGGATCAAATACACCCGCTTTTAGCTATGAAAAGGTTTATTAGTCAAGTAAACTCTTATTTTAATACTAATACAAGGTGTCCAAAGAACATATAACTCAAATCAGATAAAAGTTGAGATGGAACACTTGCATTCTCACCCAGCGATATTTTAAATTATAAAAAAATCTCATAAAATGTTTTAATATTTTAACGAGTGATTTATTGTAAGACGACCAATTTAGTAATAAATTTTAAAATATATGTTAAATTAAATATTGTTGATTCCATATAATCTGTATAGCAATAATAACAGTTTACAAATATTTATTCAAATGAATCTTTCAGTAAAAATAGATAAAAAATCATGTAGGCTACAGAACTTTGAATAGTATTATTGTTAGGTTTAATAAGCTTAGCCAATATGAAGGTTTAATTTTTTCCAGCTTCATGAGAAAGGAAAAATTTATATTTCTTGTATAAAATTTCAAATTAACATAATATTTACAATTTCATACATGTTTTTGGATTTTAAATTTAAGATTTTAAAAATAGATTGGTTTAATTTTAAAATGTAAATTATTTTCAAGATAACTTCATTTTATTTAATCATTAAGTTGAATTTGTTGCAGAATTAATGCTTTTATGGTGACCGAAAAAGAAAAGTACATTTCATGGTTCCAACACAACATTAAAAAAAAATGGCAACGACTAAAATAACTTCAAAAGGAAATAATGCTACGATATATAATTTATTAAAGTTAAAGAGTTAAATAAGTAGTACCGCCTGCTAACAAGTACCGCCTGCTTATTAAATAAGTAGAATAACAGTAAGAGTTAATCACTGTTACCGCCTGCAACGTAGATTACTTATACACCCAAGACGTACAAATAGACTAAACAAAATATTGCAGGCGTTTGTTAAAACTAGATATTCATTTCATTAAATAAACTGTACAATCTTTCTTACACATACACACTCTAAACTAAATACTAAGCAAATTAAAGGTCTTCTTCATCTCTTCCAAAAAAAAAATCAAACCGTTAGAAAGTAATTGGATCAAACCGTACATCGTCTTAAGATGGAAAATCTCACAATTGGGAGATGTGTTTCGTGTCTCTCACGATATGTTTTTTAAAATAATACAACCATAACTTACGTGCCAATTATGCTGTATGTGACCTACCAAAAAGGAAGTAAAGTGTTCAGTTAAATTTTTTGTCTGATAACATTCCCAACCAGTAATAGTTAGGGGAGGGGGGATGAAGAGTAATATATTTTGTTTAGGTTTTTAAAAAGGCTGCATTTAAGAAAAAAAATGTGCAAATTATTATAGCCGATTTTAAGAAAACGCAACAGCTTTTGTTTTAGTCTTATTGGATGACAAAAGTACCCCCAAATATCGAGTGATTAAAAAATGAAGAAGAAACATGGAGATATGTGCCAAAATATACCCAAATACGAAAATCTGTTGAGGCACGAAATAACTCTAAAACTTACTCCAAGCTTCTCACCAACAAAGCCAACAAGAAATTTTAACCATAAAACAAAAACAAATTCAAGTAGCTTATTCATAACAACTAAATAAAAATACATTACTTAAATATCGTGTTATTGCTTTCGTTTCCATAATACATACAGCTCTTAAATTTCATGACCGTCAAATATTCGCCTTTATTTTCTTTTGTTTTACAAGGTGATAATGACTGAGGTTTATTATAAAGTTTCTATATCTCGGAAAACGTCTGTAGGGCATTTTATGTTTTTAATAACTTTCTAAAAATATTTTAGTTTTTTAGGTGAAATTTACTGATAAATAATATTTACATTTTACCAGTATACCAATAATACTTTATATATTGCGAATCAAAACTTTATCTTATGAATTTTCAAAACTGCGAGGGTTTCATATTTTTAATAAAGTTTTAGAGATAGGCCTATTCAATATTAAATATTTCACCACGCAGATCTAGTCATCACAGCGACGACATCAACAATAAAAATATTTCAGAAGTGCTAGCTGCCATTTTGAAAAAATACTAGATAATTACAGGTTTTTATTCTTGGTAAAATGTAGCATACACAATGTGTAATATATCAAATATTAATAATTTGTAAAGTTAATATTTTTCAAAAAGCTCAAAATGCTGGACAAACGGCTAAGAAGCGTTTTCAGGCATATATGTTCATAGAAACATTTTTTCCCTTTATTTTGATGACCTGAATCATTTGCCGAAGTTAAACATATTTTTGCAATACCCTATGTATGGGATATCCAGTAAAAGTTTGGAAGTGAATTTTAGGCACCAAACAAATAAATTTTCTATAAATATATCTCCAAAATCATTCATATTCTGTTTATTTTCTCTTTTGTTAAAAAACAAGGTAACTTCATAATGGATTCAGTCTTCCAAATTTGAATAATGTTAACTATTAGTTTTTACCGTACCACAATATAATTTTTAACTTTAAACTCGAGAATATACTTCTTATACAATGGGATCTGCCAACTTTTATATTTAACTTTTTTTTTAATGTTTATAGGCCTAACTGTGTTTGTATTTGTGTTCCATAATTATCATCTTGTATAACATGTATTAATATTTCACATCATTAATATTGAATTGAAATGATTTTTACTTGTACATTCATTCGTAAAAAACTTTTGTGAAGATCAGATGATGACAGTACTCTGTCGAAACTAGTAATCATTTGAAAAGACAGAACATTGCAAATTAAGTTAATCATTTATTTTATCTAAGGCAATCTTGGTAGTTATTATTTCACAATATGAATGTACAGTTAAATTACACGTGATTTTGTCACGTTCTTTGATTCCGTACTCTATATTAAAAGCATTGAACAATATTTAAACAACTGAGTCTCTTCTTGTTAATAATGTGACGTCATGCAGTTTATTGCTGTATATCTCGTCTGGATTTGCATAGAGTGATAAGAGACGACTTATTACATGATTATAAAGTTTTATATTTATTGCACTGTGCTCGGAAAGGTTAGGTTACCAAGGTTACAGAAGCCGAAACGAACTTTTAATGAATAACGTTGTATAATTAAGCTTAAGTTATGCGTTTCGTAGCTGTGATGTGCATATAATGATAGGGAATTTCGATCCATCTCATTTAAACTCATATAAGAGGAATTAACACCAGTGGCACACCAACAGAATGGGGGAGGGGAGATTAATGTGTTTTAAGCCCTTCCCCCTCCCCAACGACTTTTAACATTTACAAATAAAAATTATTATTCATCGATTACCTCATAAAAACTCGTGTACGAGTTAAAAAGCTAATCAAATACAATTCTGTTTATAAATTTTGATAATATTCACACCGACCAATCCGAAATGTCCTTGCAAAACTAGTGACAATGATAATAAATATAGCCTACTCATTTGTTCCAATTTAAATGATCAAACTTAGAAGTCTTTTTCATGTTCTAGGTTTGTCACTTGAAAACGAGAGTTGATTTATACTCACGAAACGTCATATGTTAATTTTATACACCCCAATGATCTATCCGAATAAACTATGTACGAACTTTCCATCTATAACTTTAAGAATAAAACTCAATAGTTTTGATTTTCTCAAAATAGCCAGTTAGATTTTTATCGAATATTGATAAAGTGCAGAGTCTTAAACACCCAACAAAACGCCTTTAAAATGTCAGTTTGAGCGTTATCAATAAAACAAATTGGGTATAAAGACACTAAACAGGGCGTTAGAAATAAAATTCTTAGACTGTAGAAATCACAAGTATAATTATATGTAATTCAATAAATATTCTCTTGAAATATTATAATAGACTCTATAAAAAATAATGTGATTTAGATAATGATATGGGGAAGCTATAATTTATTATAAATGCAACTGAACATTATATGATTATATGGTTTCTCAGGCAACTCCCGTCACTGTTTTTATTAACATGTTTATATTCACACTATCTTGAAAAAAAGAGAAAAAAATATATGTAATTAATTTTATCGAGTAAAAATAAATGGCTTTGATCTTTTCCAACTATAAAATAAAACAACGGGTTTATCGTAACTCAAATATGAATTAATCTCTAGATTCTAATGATCCAATACAAAATTTGAGAGTGGAAATACAAAAAGGAGTTGGCACGTGGGATGACAAATCTGTCGCTTCCCGTAAGACGTTTGAATCTCTCGCTTTTTTTCCCATTACCTTAAACAATTTTTCCTATCATGTGCCATTTAACATTTTATATAAATAATGAAAAGCCATTACGTTATGTTCTAATCAAAACAAATTTTTTGAACTAAATTTTTCCGCAAACAATTAGAAAATATCAAAATGAATCTTATCCACCATCGGATTCCTTACTAACTGTAATCTCATTACACTTGCACTATATACCAATAGGCTCACTATCTCCAAGTTTCATTGAAATAGTTTAGACTAATTTTGAGATATTGGAATCCTTAAGTACACAGCATATGGTTCCTGTTTACATTTTCTTTAGTTAACAACTAGATCTTTAGTTAATCAAAATGAAAACTCTATAGCTTTGTAACTTCTAAAAGATAGAATGTTGCATACTTCGTGCTGTAACCACAAACATAACCTAAAGATGAATGAGATCAAACCTGAGGTATCGCAAGGCCATATCGATACATTATCTATAGTATTTTATCGATTATATAAATCTTTAAAATAATTATCTAAACTCCATAAAATGAAATCGGAATTCATACTTTTAAAGTTGTCGACACTTAACTATCATGAAGGACGTCAATATATTTGTTGTAAATACGGTAAATGGTTTTTATATCTGACATAAACTTCGATATTATTTTATGCAGATTGACAAGTCCATCCGATAGATTTATGTAAGACCTACCCTACAGTTAATAAAGTAAATACCTTCATAATACTGTCTGACGATCACAAGAATGAACGCAACGTATGAGGGGGTGAAGAGGGAACTGCGCATGCGCTGATCACATTTAGACTACTAGACTAGTAAAGTCCCTTTAAACAACTACTGTACTAATCGGTTAGAAAATATCAGGTTGGGATTTTTCACAGCTGTGAGTGGTTATGCGTAAGCGTAGGCTATGTATGATGCGTAGGCTATGTATGATTTCAGTGTAGAGATAGTCATTAAAGTTATTTTAAGTGTTTCAGTGTTAAGAAAAGCATTCAAATTAGCAGTTTAACTCATTTCGGAGTATTTATTGCGTCAAACAATTGAGTCAATGTTACTAGTAGTAGTAAGATATTCAGTATCAAGTAAAATATTTACTTATCTCTGCATTCCTTGCGCGTTCATTCTTACCACAGCAGTACTGTACTGCAAATTGGAAAGGAATTCAAATAACGCCATTCTAGCATACACTCTACTTGTATCTATTAGTTCTTACAGGACTCGTCTTTCCTCCGAGAAACATAGGGCAGCCAAAAATCCAGAGCACCGGTACACTGTACGACTTCAGGTCATCTTAAGTCTTCCCCTCCTTCTTCGTCCTTGAGGATTCTATTTAATTACCCTCTTTCTAATTTCCGACTCATTTTTCTTCACGGCGGCATAGCCTATTCATTTCCTCTTCCTGTTTCTTATTTTAAACTTTAAAAAGTTATATTTAATAGTGATTAGTGAAATCTTATCCGTAAAGCTTAGACACTTATTTTCGGAGGCTGTGTTGCTTTGCTGTTTCTTACCAAAGTTGTAAGTTGTATTATCAAATTTTTGATCTACAAATTCTAGTTTCTTTGATCTCTCTCATAGAGAGTTTCCAAGAAGACACCATGTGCATCTTTAGGTTGTACATTATCAGGAGAAGTTAATTTAACTTTCAAGGTCATAATTATAATCATTGCTATCTACATTTTCCCAGATAACCTGTACAACCTAAACGGCATTAAAAGTCTCCATGGCATATTTTTTACTATCAAATTCTTTTTAACGTTAAACACAAATTTTTCAAATTGTTCTTTTTCTACTTCCTAAATTGAAGGTACAGGTAATTTTTAAGCATCACTTTTTTTTCAAAGTTTCTACTCAATAGGAAAATACCAGTAACTAAATTTAGTACTTAAAATATTTTTCGTTAGGTTCCTTGTTATGTCTCATTTTAACTATTATATCTAATACTTCAGACTGCGCGATTTATTCCTAAATAGGACCACTCATGTGTCTTAGAACCATGCAGCACTGTTGAGTGGTCACCACTTTAAAATCTTATACATAAACCTTTCAGCCTAGTTGCGAAGAACTTTATTACAAATATTCATAACGATCGGTAGACACGTTTAGCTGCAACTGTGTAACAATCAAACATAGACGAATATCTAAATGGTTAAGTTAAAACAGAACCTCGCTCCGCTCGATCAATTAGCGTACGTCCGACTGAACGAATCCTTCGTTCTGAAGGTAAAATCCCATAGTTCACAAAGTTAGTCTATGTAGCAACAATATCCATATATTCTTCGCTATACTGTATTTATATCGAAGCTGGTAGCGGCAACAATACTCGTCACGCTACAGCGGCACAACATACACTTGTTTTACTGAATATATAAATAAGATAACGAGTGTGGTTCACTATACTTGGCATGTAGCTGACATGTTACCACCGGATAACGCACAGTAGTTAATCGTTTACTTTTTTAATTTAGTTCGAAACAATCACAGAATTTCATAAATAATAAATAACGATTTGTATAATTTATTCCGACATTCTTCACCTTTTGAATATTTAAAAACTAATTTATGACGTTTCGTGAATATGAATCTACTCCTTTCATCAAGGTGATAAACCTAGAACTTGCGAATTGTAAAAAAACATTGCCTTGGAACTGAAATTAAAACCAGTAATCTAAAGAAAGGAACTAAGGTCTAAAGTTGTTAGCTGCCAAAATAACTAAGAATATACAACACACACTTGACTACGAAGATTCTTGACATAATTTTCTATAAAAATACATAAACAGTGTAAACCCCAAAACCCCAAAACCCCAAAACCCCACTCATACAACCCCAAAGCTAAATAAAAACGAAGCAAAACTAATCGTCACCAAAAATATCATTTCTGTAGTTGTCGATTAAGAAGTCAAAATGAACTAACATCTTCCAAAAAAATATTAAAATAATTTTACTTCGCTTGTTCTTCACCGTAAGTCGTTTTTAATCGTCGCCAAAAGCCAATTGGAACAATCCTTTATTAATGGACTTATGGTTATTAAATCCATAACTTGATAATGGCTGAATAACGGCTATCGTAGTGAAGAGTGAAATAACTATTGACTATTCTGACGGTAAGTCATTTTAATTTAACAAAGTTAATTTTTAAATGAATATTGAGCCACTAAACCACTACGGTAATAAATCAAAATGGTATAGAGGCTAAACGTTTACGTTTATAAAAACAATATAACGAATTAAAAAAGTCTTAAAATTACATTTTCTATCCGAAATCATCAAAAAATATAGAGGTTTCTATAAGAAATTATTGGAAAATAGGGTTCAAATGTAAAAAAATTAAATACAACACAAATAAATATCCGCAGGGAAATCCCCATTAGAAGTAAGCTGTCACTAAAAAGTTAGCTATTGATTCACTCTAGGACACCCTGTATATATTAATTAACAAACTTGCGCTGCTACAGTATATACCGATTTAATATTTAAAAACTTTGAACAACCTCATAGATAGTTGAAGTCGAATCACCTTACATTCTCACATCTTTATTCTCTGACCAGATCATTTACTAATTTGACAAGGAAATACCATTCCGCGGTATTCATTCTATGACATAATACATTTCGAATAAACGAGATTAACCAAAGCTAAAGTTATGCAAATACATGTAAAATTATTCGATCCGTCAGTCAACGATTTGGCGAATTTGCATAATCACCTGGCGAGGAAAACTCACGCCTTTAAGCTTATTGCCCATTGTCTTCTTTGTGGAGGTGTTGTCCGACCATAACATTCTTGGTTTGTATAAAAAACACAGTGCACAATTTTTTTTCTTACACATAAAATATTTTGTTGACGGTTTTTGATACCTGGTTGCTATATTACATCGCTCTAGTCAAATTAGACAACGTAGTGACAGTTTCAGAAAGTGCTTTACCACAGTTTCTTGGCTTAAAGTGTAGATCAAAGTATCCAAAAACATATTCAAAACATTCGTCCAGTCAGTTAAGTGCTCAATACCATTTAAAAATGGAAAACCTGACGGAAAATTCTCGATTTTAAAGTCAAATTTCAAGAGAGAAAATCCCTCATATTGCACTAACTAAAAAAGACTCAATTGTAACGAAACGCGTAGGTAATTTTATAACAAACAAGTTTGCTTTCTTGATAGATAAACTGCGGTTTAAAGCACTTTTCTGAAAAAAAAAACCTTCCACGATTGGCCTAGTTTACACAGTTTCTCATGACTAATGCTGAAATAGACTGTACAGTTCCAACTGTGAAGGTCAGGTTTATTCGTTTAATCAGCAGTACATCAGTGGACAATGCATAATGAGATGAAATTATTATAAGCCAAGATTTATATAGTTATTTTTTTATACAAATTTCGGTTAAATTACGTCATACGTGACTATACCAAAATATAAATTGAGAATTGGTCCATGACTTTCTGACCATACTATTCCTTGTGAACAGCTAATTGTATAAATAATAAAACAGCTGACAAGCATATTTCAACTAAACTACTATGATAGTTCTTCTTAATTAATTTTAATAACAGAAATAAACAAAACAAAATAAATATTTTTTAAACATGGTTGTATTTAACAAGTTTGTAAAAGTAGAACATAAATTTCGGCTTTTCATAATTGGCTCAGCTGGTCATAATATGTACTAAAAATAAAATCACGGGACGCTTATAAAAAAATCTAATTGAAAATACGTATGAATGTGTTTGTGTGACGTTAGTATAGAAAATAAGTATTAGTGTAAATTAATATAAGTTAGTATAAGTATATAAGTGTAAATCATGAAAGTAGGAATTTTTTCGCTAAATCTTTTGAATATATTTTCTTAAATTTCATACAAACTGAATTCTAATACACTGTACATTTTTGTGTCTTAGGTTCGTATCTTTTCTAACTTTATTAATTTTAACTCTCTCTCTCTTTCTCTCTCTCTCCCTCTCTCTCTCTCTCTCTCTCTCTCTCTCTCTCTCTCTCTCTCTCTCCCTCTCCCTCTCTCTCTCTCTCTCTCCCTCTCTCTCTCTCCCCTCTCTCTCTCTCTCTCTCTCTCTCTCTCTCTCTCTCTCTCTCTCTCTCTCTCTCTCTCTCTCTCT